>UXGC01000403.1:0-123986 GCA_900480045.1 Eurytoma adleriae
AAATATTATGTATTATGAATATATAATATAAATATAATTTTGAATTCAATACTTTTTTTTGCAGGTTAAAAAGTGCAAGAAATGGCTATAGGTCCCATAGCCCCTTAATATAAATTCTGAAAATTGTTTCTAACACAAATACAAAGAGCATAAATTAATTGTAAAGATAAAGTAATTCATTTTCAAACGAATTTTTCTGAATATTTTTAGATTTATTTATTTTAAAACAGTTGAATTTAACTTTAACATCCTTTTTATTATGGCATATGTTAAAAAATTATTCAAAGTTTCAAAGTGTCAAGAAAATTCGATATTAAAAACTAAAACAAAGATAAAAAAAGGTGAGAAAATATAGTTACTGAGTGCACTATCTAAAGTTGAATAAGCGAAATTTCACTTAAATAACTGAATATTGACTTATTTTATGTCAAGACTCTTCCATTATAATATACTTATTCTTTTATGCAAAAAAGTTTGACGTAAAATAACTGAATATTAAATTCACTTGTTTAAGAGACATTTAATTTATTTAACTTAAGTGGGTATATTCCTACTTTTTTCAATTCGTTACTAAATAAATTCCCAATAGTCAACTACTAGCCAGTAATGATTTGATACTTAAAATTTTGATTTTAAAATTTTTAATGCATTTAGTTAAATCGATCATCAAAATAACAATTAATGATTACATCAAATAATCAAAAAGTGACCACATTGATAAAAAAGTGATAGCAAAGACAAGTACTTAAAATTAGTTCTCGGTTAATCGAAACGAGAAAGTAGCCCTTGAAAAAGGGACCTATCTACTCAGGGTCCTTGTATTCTCGTGACCCCTTGAAACTGCCTTAACACGGTATTTCCCTATCCGCCGAAACTAATCGTCCAGTCGGTCGGTCCCCCATAACTCCGTTTCACCGGGTCGCATGCCCGCTTGACTTCCCGGTGCGCCGTAAGCTCGCGTGAGAAAGACACTTTCGCGAAAAGCGCGCGCGCACACGTCCCATTGGCGCGCTCGTGCCCCGGCACTTGTGCGCCCCGTCCGTTCGCCACCTCGCTTTAAATTGCCCGGGTGAGCCGCGTGCATCGGGCCGGTATCGGCGGGCCCCATTGTTAGGCTCGCTGAAAATCGCTCCGAACGGGACGCGCGCTCATCACGCCCGGGCCCCCTTCGTGAGCGCCAATCAGCCGGCGAGATATATATTTAGAAAGTTGCGGAGCGGTGCTTTCCTTTTTTCGGCGTTATGCCTCGTAGTGGTAGCCTCGTTTTAGAGGGAGAGCGCCGATTCCCGCCGGCGATATTCGGGAGCGCGCGATGCTTATACCGAACTTATTAACCGCTTCCCGCCTTTTTTTTTCGAGCCGAGCGCTTCACGAGTTCGATTAGCCCGCGTGGACTCGGTCGTGATGGAAACCTCTTTTTCTCTCTCGATTGGCGCGGCATTTTTATCGTCCATCTTCGGGTATACTTGTTGCTTTACGTAACGCGCTTCTCGTTTGCGAGACGCTGAAAAGCATCAATTTGTACATCGCGTTTCTTTAAATTTAGTTCTATGCTATCTGCATTTCTAATCTTTCGTTACTTTCGTTGCGTAATAAATGTGGGTAAATAAATGAAATTACATTTATTTGGATTTACGACCCTATCGCTCAGTTTGATGTACACTTGTCAAATCGATGTTATTGACTAGTAATGAGCTACGATTAGGCGACTGGAGTGCTGTCCTTTGTAAAAATATTTACGTATAGAAAAAATACAAGTCATTTCTAATAATATAATAATATAGATACTCGTAGTCATTTTCCTATTATGTACATTTGTTAGGGCGTTACATGAAATTTTGTATTCAACAAAATAAACTTTTTTATCTAAGGACATTCTGAAACAAAAATGAAGTTATCATCGTGAATATTTATTTAGAAGTTCTGAGCAAAAAGAAAATAATATGCGTTATCTTTTCCTTATTCATTGAAATAAATTAGGGAAAAAAGTGATAATGAATAAGGGCAGTAAAATAATAATGTAATTCAATTTTCAAGATTTTATGAAGTTTAAACAAGACAAAAGTTTAAACACTCAATATCATATTTCGATTTGCAAAATTAAATAAAAGACAAGTAGTACTGCATATCATGACAAGGTAATTTATCATAATAAAAATTAAAATTTATTTCTACAATAATAATTTCATAAAAATGTTATGATAATAATTAAAACATTTTTTTTAATGATAAATTGCTCTTAAACAATTAAGTTCTTCACAAAATTAGTCTTCGCGAATAGCTTCCAATTTAAACTTCATTTACTGTAAAATTTTTCCTGGGTACATCTGAAATACCCATTATCAACTAATAGTAATATCGTAATAAGTATTCAATCACTGTCAGCCAGCAAAGTCTTAGAGAAGAAATTTGAAGTAATTTTGTTTGAACGCAGCTTCAAAACGTGTGAATTTGCTTTTTTATCTCACACGGCGGTAGGCTTGAGAGGGAGAAAATCATACTGATACAGAGTGCAATTTAAAACCGTTACAAGATACCACGGTAATTGCCTGGAAAACAGCCGTCGCATACGTATAATCAAGACTTTTAAAAAATCACTTCACGTAACAGTTTCCTTTGTAGCCCTCCACCTCATTTTTCAGTTTCCTCACGTACTAATGTAGTTTTCTCTTTATTCTATGTTTCAGGTATGTACGAAAGAACAGCTGTAAGAGACCTTACGCGGATGATTTGTGAGTAAATTAAATTTCCGGCTTTGGAAGTTATTAGAAATTACAGTTTTTAGTTACAGTTAGCCAGCTAAATCGTAAGCTAAAATGTTTTATTTAAAAAATCGCTTATTGTCGTCTACATGCGTAAATGGTTAAGGAGATAAAAAATATTTTTAAAATCGAGGATACCTCAAGTGAATTTTGAGTCAATTAGTAGTTAAGCTATGCACATTTTGGCCCACTTTGTCCAGCACGGTGTTAACCCAGTTCAGCGATAATTCAACATGATACTAACTCAATGCAAATGAACGAATAATGAGAAAAGTATTTTTTTCAATAAGAAAAAGGCTTCCTACGAGGAATCAATTTGTCACAAATATTTCATATAAGAAAACTATATATGAAAATTTACTATAAATTATTTCAGTAAAATTATTATACTTGAAAAATTACTACAGTTTTATAAAATTTCCTATGTTCACATTAATTTTTACAATGAAAATTTTAATTTTTCTAAAATTTATGATAATTCTTTCGTTCATATGTCTAGTCTGCAGTTTTAAAAATTTACAGTAAATTTTCTTACATTACATTTTTCAATAAACGCAAAGATAAAGCGGTTAAAAACAAACAATTAAGATCTTACAGTCGCTGCAGTGATAGGTAAAGTAGACGATTTCACAACGCTCGACGGGGTGATTCATTGTCGAGCTTCCTCGGCGATAAGATCGCGAGGAAAGACGAGAGTCTAGTTATTACACCGCGTAACTTTGCAGATCCGACAAGATGTTCCTGAGGGGCGCGCATAAACGCTGTACGAGCGAAAGTGAATTTCCTGTGTATAACCGCGAAATAAGTGCAATTTTCACTTTTTAGAAGGCTTATCGCCCGGTGTTTACTGAGGTCCTGTCATCGCGACGACGTGATTTAAGACGCCGCAGAAATAGATATTTCAGAGTGTATTTTTTCTTTGCTCGCAGATCTTGATTCATCCTTGCGAGATTAAACCGACTGACGTAGTGGGGGGATTTATTCGCGGGAACAGGATTTGTGAAGTTGTTCGAATTTGGAATCGAGAGTTACTTATGGCCCATTCTTTCGAATGAAATCGGGAGTAAAAGGAAGAGATTTATCACCGATGTCCTTAGTTTATCTTTTATTTATTGGATATTGCCTCACTTTATAAAAATTTTATTTAAAGTTACTCTACTTAAAAGTTGTATTATTAATTTTTTAAAGAATTTTTATTTTATAAAAACTCTAAATTGAATATAAAAAGGGGTGAACTTATTAGATGATGAGTAAAGTGCGATCTATTTGTAAGCATTTGTTGCAATTGCAAATCGATCTACCAGTACCAATGGGTCGACGCGTTAAGTCATTAAAATGATTTATGTTTGTCACTGTAAAGAAGACTTGTATTTATGACCACGAGTTACTGGCCTTATTGATGTTCCCCGACAAAATTATCGCGCTTCCTCGATTTTTTCTTGTGCCTATATTTGAAATTAATTGTGTATTACCATCAGATTAACGATAACCACTAAAATTGTAAATAAATTGTAATATTATTTTACATTTACTTTTTGTATCACTTATACTTATTAATACCAAAGCTTCAATAAAAAAATACAAAGAAATATAAAAAAACAAAAGAAAACATTCTACGATCATTACTGAATTTATAAGTACTTCACTCTGTATATAAATTTATACAGAGTGAAGAATATTATAAAGGATATTATTATTATTGCGTGAAGATTATTTTTAATTAACCCTTAAAACATGCTAATTTTTATTATAGCTTTTAACAAATTTCTTTCATTCGAAATTTCGTTTAAAATATCTTGAAGAAACCTTGAAGAAATATCTTCTCTTTTAAACATAAAAATGCAGTACGCTACTTCAGCCTTTTTTGTTGTTACTTTGACATTTACACGATAAAATTGTTTACTCATTTTTTCTACCTCACATTCAATTCGCGAGGAAACTGGCCTCCAATACGACTCCCTTGCTCCCTTTTCAAAAATAGACTTCACACTGCACTCGTCACCATCAATCATCGATATCCATTTCATTACCATATAAAAAAAGTGCACTTGCACTTTTAAAACGTACGTCGCGAAGATAAAGAAAAATAATAAAAAAAAAACCCTATACATCAGGGGCATTTTACGACTGGGTAACCCAAATCTCGCGCGTGACCACCTCGTCGAAAAGATCTCGGCGACTCGAGGAAGAAAAGAAGAGAAGGGGGAGAAGAAATCCAGTAGTCATAAACATCGCAGTCAATTCGTCGCGAGGCGGTCCCGTCCCGCAAGTTCAATGTCGCTCCGGCGCGAAACCTCTTTCCGAACGGTGATTGATGCACGTATAAATTGCACCGCCACCGCCGCCGTCTAATGTCGCCCCCCCTTCCCCTCACGAGCGTATTTACGGCCGCGTGAAAGTCGCGCGCATCTGCTCTAGGCCCGCGGACCCAGAGGGATATTCCCGTTACGCTTCACTCTCTCTTTCGCTTCTCCCGGCCGCTCCTCTGCCGCGCGGCGCGAAGCGCGAGTTTATAAATTTAAAGGATTCCGAGGCGATCTTTTGTTCCGTGCCGTTTGACGTAAGTGTCTGGAGTGAGAGCGTTGGCTTTCTCGAGTCGGCTTCCTTCTTCTTTTTTTCGAGGATCCCGAGTTAGGCGAAAAACAGCATGACTTTTTGATGGGTTGTAGGCACTGCTTCGTAGGTTGCATTATTTTCGTATTGGTCGATCATTTACGCTTCGCGCGTAGTCATTGAAGTTCTCTTTTTTCATTCAGTGATAGTTTTACTTGTGTTATTACCCTGTCCGATAAAAAAGAAGGTATTATAAGACGAAAAGTGTCTGTTAGATACGATTAGATAGATATTAAACAACTGTTGCGAGGTAAAAAAATAGCACTCTAATAGTTATTTATGCACCAAGGGAGTAAAATAGACGATTATTCCCGCGGGTGAAGTTTTCTGCCCAAGCTTTAGCTACACATTACTCCCGAGGTGCATAAAACATTTCTCACCTTAATCACTTACAAAAAGGCAACTTTATATGACAACAATTTAAATTGAAATCAATTTAATTTCAATAAATCGTTTTTAAGTAATTCTTAAATTATATGTGTGTTAAATAGTTAAATAAAGATTAAAAGAGTAAGAAATGTCTTCTTAGAGATAAGTCGTAAATTAAAAAAAAATTTCTTTCTTCTCGAAAAAAAGTGTCTAAAAAAACCGAACAATGCATAAAGAACTTCGAGATTCCAGCTCCGAGAATTTCGTCGATTTTCCAACGAGCCGTGACGAAAATGCATCCGCCAATATATCCGCCTGCCGTCGCATTTCCCGCTCGCCGCTTAAGTAAAAGGCCCGAAAGAAATCCGCGCTCGGCGCGCGCGCCTCTCGCAATCCGTCGCATTATTGCATAGAATTAATGCCCACGTGAAATTGATACACTCGCTTGTCTTCGCGCGCTGGGGGCCGCCGCTGGAAATTTATGCGGGGCTCGCGCGCGTCTGCGTTCGTCATCGCCACCTACGAATTTCCAGGGAAAGGAGATACGCTTTGTGTCCCACTTGGCGGCGATGCCCCGGGATTATGCGCTCGCCACTTTTTTCTCTCTCTCTCTCTCTCCCTCTCTCGTTCTTATACCTGCCCCCTCGCCCCGTCCTCCTCGCCTCGCACTCTGCTTTTGTGCGACGCGAGCCTTCCCTCACATTGGCAAACAATGCAAAATGTAGGAGCAGGGGGGAGAGGGGGGCGGGAGGAGGTCGAGCCGCAGCCGAGGATTTATTGGAAAATTCAAGCGCCCACGCTGATTGCCTCGCGGGTGAAAGTTTCCTCGGGCGGCTTATGTATAACGGATTAAAAGCGTCTGCGAGGATCAAACGAAATTTCGCCGGGGTAAGTGTGCGCGCGAAGCGAGGCGCCGCGAAGTCCCTCGCTCCTTTTGGGATTTGTCGCGCGCGGGGCGCCTATTCTTCGCCCTCCGCGCGGCCATTCGTTATCGCCTGATTTGTGGGCGTGCTCATTGCGCGTCGAATAAGTGAATTATATGCGTCTTCGCGGTGAATTATAAGAGCCTATTTCGATAACGGTTGCGCCAGCCTCGCGTGCGCGGCCTTTTAAAGGATCGCCGGTAATTGAGGCTAAAGGATGCTGTTAGGTGTTACTTAAAGTTAGTAATAATCCGAGTGTTTTTGTCGGCTTTCACGCTGCGTTAGGAGAATTTCCGAGCTTTAATTTTTCTTTAAGCACTTTGAAATGTAAAGCAAATTTGTTTTTGAAGTGAAAACTATCAAATCAGTCCTAGATAAAAGTAAAAATAGATAAATAAAAATAATTAGTTGAAATTTCATTTTTTTAATTGCTAATGACTTTACCCTGCTAGAAATGCTCACCAGCGGTTGGTCAAACGTGACGTTTTTAACGGGTTCATTGGCCAACCGGCACCACATGTTGGCCAACAGGGCTCTAATTTCTACGAGGGTGGTAAAAATTGCTAATCACTTTAGAAAAAATTACAAATCACTTTAGTAAAAATTACCATATGAAATAGATATTATTCGTAGTTTATTCATTAATATTTGATAAAAGTAATTTTTACTAAAGGGATTTGTAATTTTTGCTAAAAATCGAGTAGGTCGCTCCGTTCCAAAAAAATTTAGTAGTTTTTCCTATAATTTCTTTCAAATTATATTCTTCATTTTTCTCAGTGTAAGCGGCCGATTTTTCTCATAAAATACATCACTACACTTATTTTCTAAACGAATTCCATATTTTCAGTTTTAAAGGCCATAATCATTACCCCGCGATTCACGGTAAAATCGCCGCCGTACGCTCGCGGTCCTCGCCGCGCTGTCAAATCCATCGCGCGTCGAACTGCCTTTGTCCCGATAAAAAGAATATCGGCCGGCTTCGATATCGTACGTCGGAAGCCGCGCGCAAAAATAGCTTTAACGTAAAAACGCGTCCTTCGGGGCGAGCGCGCGCGCAATATCAAGCTGTATCGCGGCCTTGGGGGCGGCGGACTCCCGCGAGCGTCAGCGGCGCGGTCCGCCCGCCGAAAGGGCTTCCGAGAACCGGAGAGTCCGGCGCTCTCGAGTGCTGGTGGGCTAAGTTTAACGCGAGGCGCTTTTGCGACTTTCGATTTTTCCGAGCGCGCGTGCGCTCGCAAAGCGCGAGTAGTTTTGCGCGAAGTTTTGAGCAGCTTCCCCCGTGGGATGGTGTTAGAGGCCTGCGAAAATAGACTTCGCCGCTCAAGGATAGTCTTCCGCTTGTCTTTTTCCGAGGATGGATTTCTCTTTGCTTGTTGGGCTCGCGTAGTTGATAATTGATTAAATTCGATTTTGTGGTGCCATTGGTATAACTTCGATTTTATACTTAGCGTCAAACTTCCTTCAAATTAAAAGGCAAGTCTGTTTTCTATATGCAAAATAATTTGGATATTCGTTATCTAACCAATGAACTAATTTCAGTAATAATCGATCTTAATGATTTCAAGAATTCAATCAGTAGTTTTTTCATACTACCAGTGAGTGTAGATATAAAATTTCTAAGGAATTGTATTCCAAGTTAGTTTACTTCCTATATTGCTACACTTGTTACCTTTCAGTCCAAGTGTAATTTTAGTGACATTTGATTTCATTCCAATGATTACAAGTATTCTATCGATTTTTTTAACGATTACATGACTTTTTGTAATCATTTCTAATTGTGTAAACGGTGGAGCAATAGCAGTTTTCTTAAGTGCCTAATCATTCAGATTTAAAGGTGATATCTATAAAACTGAGGTAGCAGATCTGTTAATGGACATATGAGACTCAGCGTCCACCTAGCGGTAAAAGTACTAACTATTTTTTTTATTTAAGAATCATAATTAATGATTATTATTAATTATAATTGATTGAGAAAATATAAATTGTCTTTCCACTATTTAAAAACAATAATACCTCGGGTGAAAGTACGTATTTTATTGTCAAACTCTGGTGACTTTACACGTTACTTTTTCAAAAAATTAATTGTACAGTCGATAATATGTTAGTTCTCAAAAAACTCGTCAATAACGCAATAAGTAATTCATTCACTACAGCACTCCTGCCGTCGTTCCGAATTGGCCCGGCAACTTTTACCAGCTTTACTCTCCATTATCGTCTTTTTAATAAACAAACAAAAGTCGAGCGGAGCGCGAGCCAAACATGGAAGCATGTAATATTCACCGGGCAATGCTTATCGGGCAGATCGGCGCAGGCGTAATTTTTCGACGTTCGGCCGCGCGAATTTCGCGAGAGAGCGGGACCCGGACGACGCGCGAAATTTTCGCTTCGTCCCGCTCCGCAAAGGCCGCAAGCCGCTTTATCACGTGAAAGTCGATACATTTTTTTGCTCGTCTTTTCCACGGCGATGAAAAGAAACGTCGAATTCATTTACATACGCGCTGGGTTTTCTTTTTACGTAATGTCAACGGTTAAGGTATCTGGATTGTTTGAATAATGTTGTACGAACAGATAAGTGCCGAATGTTTTCGATACGGATTAATTTGAATATTTCAATAAAGTTCAGTTACAATTTAATAAACATTTTATGTTCACTGAAAATTAGAAATATTAAAGTGAAATCTTATTTAATACTTCTCTCGAGTAAGGTAGTAACATTTCTTTTGAGTTGCTAAAAGATTGACGGATCGTTGCAGAACTCATTATTTCGGTACTTTATAGTTTTAGTGCAATAAAAATTTTTATTTCAACACTTTTATTACTTTTATTACGCACAATGAAGCACGTACTGAGTTCTCCATAATTTATGCGTTAAAATATAAAAATGATGCAAGGATAAAGTAAATTGAAGTCCACGTAAAGTAAAATGCATTAAACGGATAATTTGTAATAATCTTCATAACTGAAAGCATTATATCAAAGAAATTGGACATCCCGAATTGCTCGCCAAATAAGTGAAAACTTTATGCAAATTTGACTTCATGAAACGTGAACTAAAAATTTAACTTTTGAAAAAATATATAATTTAAGTTAGAGCGATAATATCAATGCATAGATAATATAAAAATTTATATATCAACACATAGATGAAACAAATTATCATGTAATAGGGTCCTTGCATGAACAATTTTTTTTAATTTTGCTTTATACGTCTGACAGAATATTCAAAAAAATTGACACGCATTTTTTCTTTTTTCAATATTGAAGATTATTAGCAGGAATATCGTGTTTTGAAAATCCGTGTGACGTCACGTACATATACTCTACACAGGTATACTGCGCCGTAGTAACGTCACATTGTAATGTATCTTTGGTAATGATCATTAAATTGAAAAAAGAAAAAATACGTCTCGTTTATTTTTCAATATTCTATTAGATGGTAATAATGGAATTTTTCAAGCAGACTCAATTATTTTTAATTCTATATTAAATTAAATTAGCAAAACTTTGTAGGCTCTATTGTTCTTCATTTTATCAATTAAATGAAAAGCACCAAAGTGAGGCTATATGGCCTATATATTAGTGTACTAAAAATAGCCCGTCAAAATGCATTCGGAGTATATCTCATTTAAATCAACGTACACGCAACAATTGCTACTGATGCATTAATACTAATGAACTGAGTATTTGCAGCGTATATCCTTGATACGGATTTGCATTAACGAATTTTAATTGTACGTTTAATTAAATGCTCGCTTGCTTACGGTTCACTCGAACGGATGTGGACTGCATGCAAATATGTGGGTGCACACTCCGCCAGCGCAGAGGAATTGTCACAAAAATTCATGTTTTATAAAACACGAAGTTTACTGGTAGTTTTAAAATTATTAATTAATTAACCTCTCAATTAAAGTTGGTATTTAAAATATTATTAAATTATAATTGTAAAAAATAACAGATTTGCGCCGGAAATACAATTTGCGTTTTTAATATTTTTTAACTTTATAAGTAATAAACACTCATTCTCTTACTAATTAATGGAAAAAATTGAAAAACAAAAATGCAATTAATTAGTTAGCGTAAATTCACGAAAATGAGTTGCAATGAAGCTAATAATGTTCAAAGAGTTTACTGTTATCGGTTGTTAACGGCAAAGTACAATGTCCCGCGCCCCGGCTGTTACGTTTGTTTATCATGCAAATTTTTCGATTACTCATGCAAAATAATTTTTCGCCCATTTATAAATCTAACTTCGACGTTGAGAAACGACTTAAAGTGAAGAACGAGCGAGAGAGAAAGAGGGGGGGGAGGGGGACAGCAAACCCGGCAGAACACGGCAAATCGCTCGGATTCTCCGACACTCACCGAGGCGCTTCTTCATTTGTATGTAAATCATTGTTTTCAGTTTACTACCCGCGATTTATACTTATCCATCGCGATAAATATCATTGGCGCGCGCGCGCGCGGATTTTAAGGAGTCCTTACCGGCGGCCGCGCGTAGAAAGTACACTGCGCCGGGGCTGATTTATGGCCGGCGGGCCCCGTTCCGCGATGCGCGGCGCTTACATAAAGAGATAAATCTCGCATTGTCTCGCGTAAATTACAGCTACATTATTAATAAGTTAACACGCGTACGCGGCCATTGTGCGCGGCTTAAATGAATCTCGCACGGGAGCTTCGATTGTTGCGATTTAACGGTGCGCCCGGTGTAACTCTTAATTTCGATAATAAGAGCTGTGTCAATGTCCAGCGACGTTCGCCGGGGTTAAAAAGGTTTTAATGGTGACGTAAATAAATATGCATTTTTTTTGTGAAAAAGAAATAATTAAAAAGCTGTATTTTCTTGGGCAGCAAAGAAATTTTTTTAATCAACGTCTTTCTTACACTTGCCGTAATGGTTAAGAATTTTAATATTGTTCAATGATTTAAAATTAACATTTTTTCTTGTTTTTTTTTTAAGTAATGCAGTAATTTAATCATTTTTTTAAAATAATGAGATGCAAAAAGTTTGCTAAAATTATTAAAATGCAAAGTACAGAAAATTAAAAAGTTTTCTCCCAGTCAGTGAAGATGTTGCAGTGTTTTTTTGATCAACAGCTTTCTTAAATTTGCAATAAATTATGGTCTTATTTTGTGGATGACACATTGCTAAGTCACTTTCTTGATTATGTGGCCATCATTTTTTAAAGTAACCGCTTTTTTTTATCCGCATTAAATTTACTTATAACACGTTTAGATGACACTGACAAATTGTCCTGTTCATTGGAACTAAGGGTACGAAAGTTCATAAATATTAAGTTTAAATCATTGCGACTCGTTAAATTCATTCCGACATGGTTTGTTGGGATTTCTGTGGTCAAGCACAAGAGCATCACTTGGCTGTTCGCAAAACAACCATTGAAATTTTGTACGTGCTGAATTAGATCTACAAAAGTAGGTATACGGTTGTACATGAAGTACAGTTTTAATGATTTGTATACTATTCTTTATTTTTTTAAATTTGCTTAAAGTTACTGTGAAAAAATGTTTGATATTTGGTTTAATTCTCAATTACCTTTGCGATAGCTTTGCAAGTCTAGCATCCTAATTGCTTAAAACTTTTTATTCGCACATAAAATATTTAAGTTATAAATAATTAGATTTGTACAATAATATTATTCTAGACATAATTAACGACTAATACAAAAAATTTTTGCATATTAATGATGGTATATATGCATCCCCATAAATAATGTAGGAATACTAGAATTTCCGTCATGAGTATATTATTAGCTTCAACCTCAATTTTTTTTCGTAAAATGGTTAATCATAGGAAATTAATTAATATAAATTTGTTAAAATTAAAATTTATCTTCATTAGTTTTTAAACTCTTATATTACTTAATGTAGTGCAATGTTGAGAACAATATTATCTTATGCCTTTTGGAATATCTTCCAAAATGTTCCGAAACATCTGCGATGAATAAACTGATTATTTCTGTTATTTTCCTCAGTGCAGACTGTTTGTGAAAGTAGAATTCCAAGACTGAAACGGATATTTAGTGGGTTGTTATCGTAAAACTCCACACACAAATTTTATGTAATCCATACTATCATATTATTTAGATTGATTAATCACTGTAGGAAGATGACTTATGCAAATAAAAATGATGTTGTCCAGATATTAATTTAATTTATTAATTCACATAAATGTAAATGTATTCAAGTTCAACTTATTCCTCGGAAAAATTATGAATATAAGTAAAATTTATCGTCTAATCCGATAGAATTCACGAGCTTCCCTCCGGCTGACTGAAACACAGATTGACATGAAATATTAACCATTTGAAATATTTTAGTCCCCGTCGTCGACTCGAAAGAAGAATAAAAAAATTCCCTTCAAATTTACACCGCGGAACCTTATCCCATAATCTCCCACGGCAATAACTAACCCCCAGCCGACGAAGAAAAAATGCATAAAACTACACATCCGCAACATCGGAAAACTACGCTCTACGGTGATTTACCGAATAATCACACGCAATGGAGCACATTAGAAACGTACTTACCTTTCTTTCGCTCGCCATTCAATATCGGACCTTATCGATATGCAAATGCGCGATTTGCATAAGCCGCGCGCGCGCGCACGTATAAATAAGATCGTCCAGCGGCGTCCCCCGCATCGCGCCGAAAGGACACGATCGCCGCGGCTTACGTAAGCCCCGGCGCTTTTCTCCTCCGAAATCGGCCCTAAATCACCGGCGCGACAGTATAGGAGGCGCGGAAAAAAACGTCGCGGGTAGAGTGCGTTATTAACGCGGCGCGTGACTCATCGCCCGCCGCCCCCGCGCGCACTTCCGCGGTGCGCCCGCCTCATTTGCGCGGGGGGCGTGCCCCTCCCCTCTTCGTTTATCATCATTAGGTCGAGAGCCTCGTTATCGCGTCGCCGGACCGATCGAAGCCCGCGTTCGTTTCGCTCGATCCGTTTGGCTCGTTACGCGCGCATCCCGCGCGGTGATGCATTGCGAGAGCGCGCAACGCGCTCCGCTTCCTTTTTTGCGGAGCCAAGAGTTCGAGCGGTCGATTGCGATTTTCACGGTGATTTTTTTTTTTTTTCGAGGGTGCTGGTCGTTTTCACAATGGTGAACCCCTTTTTTGTTGCTCTTGTTGCGAGATCGTGTGTGGATCGAACGACCATTTGTTCGATGGAAAAAATTTGCAGTGTAGTTTCTTGTATTTATTTTTATTCCCATGAAAAAAGAGCTACTGAAAATTGCACTGATAGAAGAATCAAGGAGAGTTTCCTTAAATTTGAGGAAATTCTCCTAAAAACTTGCAGGAAATTCTCCTTTTTCATATATCGGGTGTTTCTCCTACGAAGATAGAAAAAGCTCCTAAATGAAAAAGGAGAAGAAGCTCCTAAACAAAAAAGGAGAAACTCCTAAACGGAAAAGAAAAAACTCTAGAAAATTTTTCGTTTAGGATTTTCTTCTTTTTCGTTTAGGAGCTTTTCCTATTTTCGTAAGAGGAACACCTGATATATGAAAAAGGAGAATTTCCTCAAATTTAAGGAAACTCTCCTGGATTTTTATATCAGTGTGCATATGTAAATTTTAATGTTCTTGCAGACTGGTATTCTTGGATATAATGTTGTCGTATATAGGCATTGCAATTTACTAATTTGTACTTATTCCACTTTTTCTGTATATTAATAATTACAAATATTTGAAGTCTTTAAAGTGAATCAAACAGTGGTAAATTGGAGATTAGAACATTTAGTACGAAGTGTTTAATTTTTTCGAAATTTCCAGCTACAGCAACAGTTACATTCGCCTGAAAAACAGATTACGATCTCCAGTCCAAAATATCCGACCGTTAGTCCATGCACTTAACATCCACTACGTGCATCCTCAAGGTAACATTATATCCTCCCGAATTGAACATTCAATCATTGCAGCGCGTGAAACGCAAGGAAACGCTAATTAATGTTTTAAAAAAAAAACGCTCTTGGCACATTTACCTAGACACCATTACCAAGTCGCTCGGAAGAGCGCGAGTGCACTCGCGGCGGCTAAATCTAAATGATAAACAGCCTTTTTCCGAGTAACCGAGTGCGTGCGAGGGTATGCCTCATGAGCGCCTCATGAACGCCGTGGGAAATAAAGCATAGTAACGAGGAGTCCGTGCCTTTTGTTTCCCCCCTCGGGGCCGCCGTGCCGCAGACGTTGATCCCGCACATTACGAAAGATGGGTCGTGTGCACGTCGCACGCACGCGGGCTCTTTTTCTCGAGCTTTTGTCTTATCGCTCACCCTTCCTCCTTGACCTTACCGCGCGAGACGTATAAGCCATTTTTATTGCACGCATCGTGCCCACTTTTTGCCATTAGAGCCTTCCCGCTTTTAGACCTCCTGGCTATTTTTATTTTTCGATGGGAGGTTAATCTCGTTGCTAAGTTTAGGCGCGGCTGATTTGTTCTACTCCTACGTTTCAATTTGCTAAGAAATCGAGGGGTAATAATTCGCGTTCGGGCGTTTAAATTTCTTAAAACTAAAAGTAGTGAATGAAAATCTGCATTGCAATGAATTGGTAACGTTAAATAAAATCGTTATGTTTTAAAAAAATTGTAGTCTTATAAGTTTTACCTTTTTTCCTATTTTCCTTTTTCTTTGCGTTCGCTATAAACATTTTTATTTTAAATTTCAAAGAATTTACACATTACCCGCGGGTATGAATTTTCTTTAAAAAAGTCAAGATTACCACATTTCTATTAGATTTTTTTGTAGTACCAAACAAATCCACCTTGTATAGTATAGCATTACAGTATGCTATAATAAGTGAAAACGTAATATTCAATGACAGTAAACTCCAAGATAATCGAACAGTCATTTTACCTCATTTCAATTTCTGGAGTCTTAATTTACTCGAAAATGATACAGTAATTGCGTAAAAATCCTCTTCTGTCTGCAATCATTGGTCATTAGAAAAATCCTTAGTGACAGCAAAAAAGCACCTTTACCGCGCCAGCCAGAAGATCGCTCGCAGCTCCAGGCACTTCGCAGGCGTATCTCAAATACATTTAGCTGCTTCTATCCCGGCTCATCCCTGGCAAACAAGTGCACATTTTTCAGTCTATGGAATGCGCTTACACGAATGCAGTTTACAGCACGCGTTAGTGAGCCCGTTTGTTCTTTCGTATAGTTCACTCGGCGTAATTTGTTTGCTTATGCCACGGCACGTCCGCCCTTTCGGAGCATTTCTATGCTCTTTGTACATCTACGTCTATTTGACAATTGTTTCTGGTATCTGGTAACTGCGCGGTAGGGTAGTAGCTGTACGTTCCATGTTTATTTTATTTCAATAAGTAACAAGATGAAGAAAATAAATTGTATTTCGCTGTTTTGATAAAAATGCGTTAGAAATCAAAATTATAAACGCTTTTTTATGGTACACACTTGTGAAATATAATTATACAGAGTGTACAAATGATTTGCAGATCCAGCGTGCAATATTTCATCAAGAAGTGTAACTTCATCGAAACAGATTTTTAAATTTGTTAATTTTATTTCTTGAATAAACAAAATAATGGAGGGAAATTTACTATAAATTCTTAGAGGATAAATTTGAAATGTGATACAATTACCTTAAATTTTGGAAAAATTGCCAGATCAATGACAAAAGTTACAATAAAAATTGTAATTTTTCTTAGTTTTCTAGTACGCCCTTCAAGAATTTACTGTAAATTTTTCTCTATTATTTTTCTAAGTGAAATTATTTTCCAACAATTATAAAAAAACAAAGTTTGCGTAAATGCAGTAGTATAAAACCTAAGCACGGGTCTTTGACCGACAGCAAACGACAAAATCCCGAGAGGGAAATTTGTTTATCGTACGCGGCAATAGAAGCGAAAATAGCCCGTCCGGTACAAGAGCTTCCCAGAAACGCCGAAATCGTAGAGGCGTTGAAACAGGTGTACGCACAATTTTACTGCACAGCATCTTTGCACTCGGGCCGCGCGCGCGCGAGGCGCAACGCACACAGCTGCGCGCGCGAACAAGCCGAGATTGTTTTAGCACGCGTCGACGGGATCTGTTTCCGTACAGCGTAAATATGTGCTTTGCGTACATTTTCCTATATGCGCTCACTTCGGGCTTTACTTCAGTTACTTCGAAATTAACGCATTGAAATTTGAGAAGATTCACTACAGTTATTTTGAGAGAAAGATACTCCATTGAGTGACTTTAAATATAATGTCCTGTTCATAGGGAACATTTAAGTTTTGAAAAAAAGAGTTTAAGTGACTTTTTTCAGCACCTATCCAGTAAGGTCGTAAGGGAGCTTATATAAAACTGAAGCAGTATACCCGTTAGTGGGAAAAATATCAGATTCGGAGTCTATCTAGTGATAAACGTTTTTTAATACTGGGCACTAATTAAAAATTACCAAAATTTAGCCAAATATGCTTTATTTATATAATTCTCCAAAATTATATGAAAAGTTGAGGAAAGCATATTTAAGAGAACAACATTTCAAAGTTATTGTTAATACAAAGATCGGTAACGCATGTGAATTGGCACATATTTTACGTATAGCCGATCTTTTATTTTAAATCCGAATATTTTTTAAAGAAACATTTTTAAATACTGTTTTCCCCTTCAAATTTTATTATCCACTCAGAAACTCACATTGGACGGCAAGTATGTACTATAAATTATGGAAATTCGTATAACAAATCAATAATTTTTAATCATATAACCATATCCGACATTGTTTCCCCAAATAAGTATATAGTAAACTATCAGCTTTATACTTTCGACTCCATAATCTGAAAAAGAAAAAAACATTTGACTGACATAATCTACCAATGGAAATAAGAACCCCTAAGCAATTCCCTGGTGGGTTCGCGCATTTTTCCGTCCCATAGGCACGGAAGCCGCGAGCGCATCTACCTCTCGGCCGGAGACGGACAGGGCCCGACCCACCGCTGCGAAACCGGTCCCGCGTTGTCTCGGCGCACGTGGGCGTCTCCCTCGCCCTTCGTGCGGCTCTGTATTTTCCCCGTGCGATTTTCACGCCTCAAGAGAGAAAGAGAGGAGAGAGAGAGAGAGGACCCCTTCACGTGGGCGGCGCGCGCGCTTTCAAGGATACATAAAGGGAGAGAATTAGGAGTGCGTCTGTTTTCTCGGTAAATACTCACGACGGGGTGTATCGTGGCGCGATTCGAGGCCTCCTCGAGAATAGATTTATGCGTGGCTTCTATACCGCACGGGGATCATTGTACAGTCGCCTCTTTTTTGCGGGAACAGGATGCTTAGCGGAAACATAACGGACCGTCAAATTTCATCTACATAATTCCGTAATTTTATTTGCATACGGTCTTCTCGGCACCGCAAATTGACCTTTCGCGTCCGAGATAAAAATAACTTGATTCTTTAAAAGGCGTATATATACATACTTCATCGGCGTGTTTAAACTCAGCCGCGGCGAAGTAGCGGGAGAGGCACGTAAATGACAAAGTCAAACACGAAGGTTTGACCAAAGAGAGACGTTTTCGAAAAACCCTCGAGTTTACCCTCCCTCAAACTTTCGCGCGCGGGTCTCCCGAATCAGCCGGAGTTTACTCGAACGCGTGTATACGACTGGCGAAACAACAGCCGGGCGATTCGTTAGCCCGGCGGAGTCCTCCCTCGACGGAGTGTGTGCCCCGAGTCGTTGAGAAACAAAGCGCGATTTACTCGGCTGGCCGAAAAATCGAAGAAAAAAAATTGCGCGTCGCAAAGCGAGAAGAGGGGAGGCGGCGCAGGCGCGAGTTACAAATTGTGCGGGTGAGACCCTGCGACGTGACAAATAGCGACGCGCGCAAAATTATGCGAGCCGCTCGCTCGTGCGGCGAGTATCCGGCTCCCAGCGGCACCGCCGAAAGCCTTGCTCTCCTCCCCTTGCGTCTTCTTTTCTTCTTTTAATCGGTACCGACGTGGCGTCGGTTCGATATTTTCGCAATTTCGTATTTTGGATTGCAAATTAATTATGAGAATTGAAGAATAAAAATAAAAATTAAGAGTAAAAGAATTCGCATGACTAGAAGGAATAGATGAAGAAGTAGAAGAAGAACTAGAGGGAGAAAATGAAGCAGAAAAAGCAGAAGAAGAATAAAGGTAAAAGATGGAGAAAAACATTAATTTTGGGGGTAAAAGGAGTCAAAGAATTAAGAGAATTGAAAAATAAAAATAAAAATTAAGAGTAGAAGAATTCGCATGAAAAGAAGAAAAAGATGAAGAAGAAGAATTAGGTAAAAAGAAGAAGAATAAAGGAAAAAGATGGAGAAAAACATTAATTTTGGGGGTAAAAGGAGTCTAAGAATTAAGAGAATTGAAGAATAAAAATAAAAATTAAGAATAGAAAAATTCGCATGAATAGAAGGAAGAGATGATGATCAAGAAGAAGAAGAAGAAGAAGAAGCAGAAGCAGAAGAAGAATAAAGGAAAAAGATGAAGAAAAATATTAATTTTGGAGTCGCAAATGAATTACGAGAATTGAAAAATAAAAATAAAATTTAAGAGTAGAAGAATTTGCATAACTAAAAGGACTAGATATTTTTGCAATTTCGTAAAGTAAGGGGAAGCGAGAAGAAGTATATAATAATCCATATCGTATGTTATTACCCCCAAAACAGTGGTTAGTCATATTTCACTTAAAACGCAAAAAAAATTCAACAATTGTGACGTTAAGAACCTGTCCAATATTCCGCCCAACGAAAAGTAAACTAACCATTATTTGATGTCAAACCGATACTCGAGCAGGAACGTGCAAAAATTTCGCTAAAAGCTTGTATAACTACCGCGGAACGACAGCGGGCGATAACGAACAGTGTAATCCCTCGCTCTTTTTCTTCGTAAAAGCCCAATAACTTCCTGTATTCACCGCAAATACGGGCTCCCATATAAAGAGTGTCAAAAAGCTTGATGAAAAAACCCGGCGTCCGGTTAATTCTTCCGGCAATCAAGAGAGACATTCCGATTTCGGTGAAACGTATATAGGGATGACTACAACCTGTTTCTGCCCTCCTTTGCTTTCAGAAAAGAAAAGCTCGAGCGCGTGGCTTGTATCCCCTGGACATCCGACTATTATTCATGTCGATTCTCGCACAAGCCATTTTTTACATCCCGCTGTCCTCCGTCCCGCCCTGGCTGGACTTCTTTTATTTTTCTCGCCGCGCAGTTTCTTTTTTTCTCGTCTACGTGACACGGGGTCTCGCTCATTGTGCGAGCCTTTTAAAAGGGTCCCTTACCTCGCGCACGGTCCGGAAAATTTTTCAGGTAAACTGAAATAAAGCATGGGATACACTTTAGTGTTACACAACCAGAATTTGAATAGAAGAATCAGTTTTTCTTCTTTTACTTAACTTTGCATTTCCGATGTGAACATGTGAATTAAAAAGATTAAATTATTTTATGGAAAAAATAGAGATAACATAAATTATGTAATAAAAAAACATATTCATAAAAAAATATTGAGAATTGTGGTCTCCGGATTATGCACAAGCAAAAGTGTTCGAACTATACTGATATGAAGCTACAAGTGAGATAACATCTTCCGTAACATCTAGATTTGTAGAAAATCTAACAGTTTTGCAAAATATTTCAATTTTACTAACAAAGCTTTAAATTTTGTTCTGGGTATAAGAAGTGACTTTATTATAGATCCCACAGCCCCTTAACAGATGATTTTAAAATACTTAATTTTTTATTTTAAGCAAATTTCTTTTAAATCTGACGAAGATTTTTTTAACCTTTTTAGACCCGAAATTTGTTTTATAAACGTACGAAAGTTCCCTCAATTACTCGCAAAGTAAAGTTCAAAGGGAGACTAAAACAAAAAATTTCGGAATTAGCCAAACGCACTTTAAAGCTGCGACGAATGCGGAACCGAGCGGACGCCGGTACCGCTAACAAGCTCTGCCCGAGCCGGGGATAATAACTCTCCCGAGCTACATCCCCGCCTAACGAATTTTCGACGGCGAACAACGACCCGCCCCGTGGACATACATCATACCGGTACATCCGCGGTCGTTAACGCCCGGGAGGAGGGCGGACGTCGGATTGACGCCGCTACGGAGTATCAGCAACGGGAGGCGGAGTGCGGGACGCAAGAGTCAAGAAGACGATCACGCTGTTTCGGACATCCCCGCCGTCAATTCGCCGAGGCGACAGCTGTCCGCTCGTTCCGGCTTCTCTATAAGCCCGTGCGCGTGGGGCCGTTTACGGGGATTTCTGGCGGAACGGAAACTAATGTCGGCCAGAGGTGTCAGATCGACGTTGCGAATGGCTATTGCGGAAATCGATTTTACTGCCGTCATCCGTTTTTCTTTGGCCGGGAGAGGGGTGAGAATTTTACGGCTCTAATTTTCGATGTGCGATGGGTGCTATTTTCGTGAAAATTTCATGCCGTGACAAATGATAATGGTCTTTTTCAAAAATTGTTTTCGATCAAAATCGGATATCAACTGTAATAAAGAGTTATCAATCAAATTGTTTGCCTGATTATACGAGTTGTAAAAACAATATTTGACGGTTTTTGCATGATTGGGTGCAAGTAAAAGTGAAAAATAGTTTAAATTATGTATGGTGGAGGGAAGAATGGGGGATATTTTTCTAACTTGGATATTTCACTTTTCTTCCTTATATATCCTATTCATACATCTTTGCATAAATATACAAGTTGTTTATTTATTTCAATCTGCGCAAAGCTGCACAAAATGGGAAACTTAAGCAATACTTCTGCATCATATTTATTAACTCATTCCTTTTTTCTTCACCTATTTTTTTTATTCTTCTTGTTTTTTTATCTATTCCATTTCACATGCATATTCTTCTACTCTTAAATTTTATTTTTATTTTTCAATTCTCGCAATTCATTTGCGACTCCAAAATTAATATTTTTCTCCATCTTTTTCCTTTATTCTTCTGCTTCTTCTTCTTCTTCTTTTTCTTCATCTATTCCTTCTAGTCGTGCGAATTCTTCTAATCTTAATTTTTATTTTTATTCTTCAATTCTCTTAATTCTTTGACTCCTTTTACTCCCAAAATTAATGTTTTTCTTCATCTTTTTCCTTTATTCTTCTTCTGCTTCTTCTTCTTTCCACCTAATTCTTCTTCTTCATCTCTTTCTTCTTTTCATGCGAATTCTTCTACTCTTAATTTTTATTCTTCAATTCTCGTAATTCTTTTGCATTCATTTACATAGAACCTCGTATTATTCTTCTGAAGCTTATTCCTTTACTAATTCTCTATTCGTTTTCTTCTTCAAATCCTTTACTCATTCGAATTCTTTTATGTTAATTTCTTCTTTTTATTATTTAATTCTCTTCATTCTCCTGTATCTCGTATTATGTCTTGTATTATTCTTCACCGTTATTTTTTTTCAAGAGAATGTAATTTTACAAGAACTTCCCTTACAGTGTATAGAATTGATTGATATTCGATTATCTTTCTGAATTTTATTAACAATAATAAAAAATAAACAATTTATCAAGATTTACTCTTCCATAAAATTCGATAAATTTAAGCCCCTTCTACAAAGTAAATCGCGACTAAACCTTGAGGAGAGAAAGAAACATCCATTGATCGCGAAATCGTGCAAAATCAGATCGCCCCGTTTTTCATTATCCGGTGGTGTAACGCGGAGACGGCCCCCTCATTGTTCGGCAGCAGTCAGTCGATCTCTTTGAAACGGCACGAGCACGAGAGCAAAGCGAAACGCGGCCGGGGCTCTCCTCAATAGGAGCGGCGCTCGCCGAAGAGAGAGGAGAGAGAGAAAGAGAGAGAGAGAGGCTCTCGCAAAGCGGGAGGCACATTCTACAGGTTGGCATTGCTCGTCGCGACCGAGTCGAATGAAGGTCGCGCCGCTGTGGCGGCGTTACAGTTGTATCCCTACCGAGAGATGGAGTTGTCGGGCGAGTCGTGGACGACACGTGCGATATGCTGGCGATATAACGCGAGAGAAGGGTAATCGACGCACCTTACCACCTCGGTAATTATCACCAGAAAAATGCCTTTTTTGCTACGGACCGCTGCGGACTTTCCGCGAAAGTTCACTGGGACTCGATGTCGCGACTGATAATTGACTCGTTACTCGGTGTTCCAGTGATTTTTTCTAGGGCAATCAAAAGTTTAACTTTATTTTTCACTTTGTACTTCGACACGCTGGCTTTTTTTGTACGAAACCGTCACTGTTTGAAAAAAGTTTACAAGGTAAACTTTGCTCGTGCGCAAGTGTAACAAAAAATTTACAGTTTTTTTTATACTTTGTAACGTTGATTGTTTGCAGTCGTGTCAATGAGGTTTACAGCAATAGCGAGGCTTACAGGAGAGAATGCCTTTGCGAAGCTGAAAGCTGTTTCTCTTTGCGTAATACTATCGATAATCCTTTTGTATACAGGCAGTAATCCTTGAAAGTTCAAAGTTAGCGTACGATTCATTGTTCCTCCTCACAGTGTCAATATTGTTCTTTCGACTTTCATTTAATAATCTCTCCTGCCCCGTAAAATGTTATGTCTATTTATAATATTTGACAATTTCACTTCAAACATCTATACTTAGAAGATCAACTCTTAAAAAAAGCAAATTTAAAATTGTTATTGATTCTCTTATAAAAGATGAAAATAATTGAATAATTATCAGGTTTATTGAGAGAAAACGAAATAAACTAATGTTTTTTCTAAAAGTGAATCATTGAAATTTGATTGATTTCCAGTGCAGATCTTGACAAACGACTGTCCAGTCAACGAAAGATTACTGTTAATTAGTGAACTTGACCTGATTTATACTAGTTTTCAGTGAAAATTTGTATTTCACTTTTAGAATTCTTCGCAAAGGTTAGAATAAAATGTTAAAATGTTCATACTTGCAGTCTTCAAGGCAGTATTCTGACTGTTCAGTCAGATTCAAAAGTTAACTTTAAAAATTGCAATTTTTAATTTATTGGATTTAAACTTTTAAACATTTTTTTATTTTTATTGATTTCAAAACAAGGAACAAAAAATTTAATAAAAAAGAATATTCATTAAAGTATTCAAAAATCTTAGATCGATTAATTACAAATTATGAGAAATACTTGTGTACTCTCGAAATTTTGTTACAGTTTTTATATCAATCGACTGAAAAGAGAATCTTGAAAGACCGGCGGTGCGATCTGTTATAGAATCTATGGCATTCGAGCCACAATTAAAAAAAAAAAACAAAAAAATGTAAAACCAAATGTCGAATAAAATCTGGTTTCTCTCTCTTTCTCTCTATACCTCTCTCTCATTATTTTTCTACTCAGGAGAAATGCCTCATGAGAAATATTCGTAATTTCGAAAAAAATAACATCAGCTTTCATTTCCGATTCACCAAGTTATCTGTCTAATTGCAGAAAACGATAAGAAAATTCGCTTCGAGAAAGTCCAAGGGAAAAATGTTATTACGACAGCCGAGGCGCGATTACAGATCAATGAAGCCGCGATCTCGCGCATGATTTATGCGAGAGCGCGGCGTATCTCCCCCACCCTCGTCACGCCATTACCGATCGCGCGCGAACTCTCGCCTCTCTCGCGGGATGAGAAATGATTCGTCACGGCGATTCTGACTTTATCGGCGCATAAAACACTTCGCATTTATTTACCGGTCTAAACAAGCCCCTAACGACTCGCCGCCGAGTCCGAGGGCCGCGCGCCGCTATACCCATATAATTACGTCGCGACGATGCGGGCCGGTGTGTGCGTGCGCGCATCTACCGATTTCTCTCGCTCTCCCATTGTCCGGTACTCGCTCTTACCGGACGATCCCTCCTCTCGCTTTTTTATCCCATTCCGCCGTGTCATTTTTTCCTCGGCCTCTTATAAGGATATTTCATCTAATTACAAGCTGCCCACGCGCTACCATATCGGTGGACTCGAGTGGCGTGGATGCTTTTCTCGAATCTGTTTGTTTTCGTGCGGTGCGCGATAAACGCCAGTTTTTCGTTTACCCTTTCGTACGGAGTGCGAAGATGACGGACCCAACGCTTTTATTTTGAAGCGCTATTAAATATTTGTGTATTGAGCTTTAAAAATTACTATAGTCTTCATTAGAAAGAAGACAACATCGAAACTTAACTTCAAAGAATTTAAATAGAAACTAATAAATGTTTGAATTGAATATACTAATGTAGTTATAATAAATTTTAGTACATACTATAAAAAGACATGCTAGTTGTTATACTACTTTTTTAATTTGGCCGTAATAGTAATGCTTTCGACAAGTAGCATAGTCTTCACTAAAAAGAAGACAAACTCGAAAATTCCAAAAATTGTTTTAGTGGCTAGTAATTTTTAAAATATTTATATTATATTTCATTACGTTAGTTATATTTAATTTTACTACATTTGTACATCAATATTTTTTCTAGTCATCAGTCGTTATACCAACGTTTCCTATTTTTCGAGTTTGTCATCACTTTAATAATGACTTCAGTAATTTTTAATGCAACTTTTTTTTGCGTGTAATTGAGTAATGCGTTTCGTTATAAAAGTTCGTACTATTAATAGATGCGTTAAATAACAGCGCGAGGTCTTTAAACAGCTTGAAAAGGCCATTCATATTAGAAGCCGACAATTTTCGAATTATGCCTTTTTTAATTTATTGCACGTCCATCAGTTTTTCCAGACAACACTTCCTCGCCCTTTCTCGCTCGTTTGTTCCCCAGTTCTTAGCCACCCACATACCATCACATTGATTTTTTAATAGGGCTTTCCAGGCTTTGCGCATAATACCATCAATCTATTATTTTCTCCGTGGGTGGAAACTCACCAACTAACTCGACTTCTCGTATACCTTTATTCAACCCCGCTTCTCTTTCTCATTATTTCCTTTAAATGCACCTTTATACAGAAAATCACACGTTTGCCTTATTTTTCTTTTTTGTCCTGCATTATTCTCTGAACACAGCATAATACCACTTGAACATTTCTTATTAAATTCATGTCAGTTGAATAACCAGCGAATATAATAATACTTGATTTTTTGTTTAACATCGATTTTTGTTATTTCGAAAGTAAAATATGATAATGACATCATTAGGATGAAATCGGAAACAATGAAAGTGGCGCAATGACACTACACTTCGTGCGATTTAATTTCACATTCGAATAAAAAAGTCATCGCTCCGATCATCAACGAATACTAAGAGTATAATTTTACAAGTGACGCATTCTACTTCGCCATCGTGACGTAATTCATCGCGAATCGAAGCAAACATCAAGTCTCCGCAGAAAATTAAACTAATCGCTTCAATTCGCAAAGTCGTTGTCCAACGATCAATCGCGGTCAATGATTTTAACTTTTCCCGACTTTCTCGCGCGGCGTGAATTATTTCATCCGAACGACAATTGAAGCCGCGATCAAAACTTGCCAGGCTCTCGGCCGTTACGCCTTATGTAGATCGGGCCATTGTATGCAGGAGTCGGCCGGTAATTTAAGGCACTTTAGCGCGAAACTTCATTTACATGGCACTGAGGATGCTGCGCACGTGGCTCTCTCATTGTTGACTGCATATAGGTGCTCCGGCTCTTTCTTCGAAATTGCACTCTCTCGCGGTTAAACCGTACCGCTGGTTACTTTTTCTCCGGTCGTATACACTCCCGGTCGCGGCGAGAGTCCTCCTGGCTTAACGAGCGCTGAGCATCGGCTCTGATAGTGAATTGGAATTGTACTCTTGCTAATTTTGTCCTCGGTTGAAAGGATATTTTAAAAAATAAATCGAAAGATTGAAACTGTCGGTTTACGATATTTTGAGAAAAATATAGAATTATTTTCTAAATTTGGTATTCAGTTAATAAATAATGAGTCACTTTTTAATGAAGTATATTTAATGAAGTATATATGAGCGATTAATGTGTCTAAAAGCTTCTCACGCATACATATGAAAATTAACTATGATAGATTTCGTATTTATTAAGTGAAACTTGACCATTTTTAACCATTTCAGAAAACTCGCATAAAGATTTTCGAGCAATTTATGAATTATTGAAGAATATCTTCATTACGATCCACAAATTGCATGTGCTAAATTTGAGATTTATACGCTCCCGTGAAAAAGTTTTTATGATACCTATAAAAGCATTTTTATTGATATCCAATGCATAAAAGTTAGCTATTTACATGAATCCTTGAAGATTCCGATATCATTTTTCGTGTCGATATTATCCGTCGTAATAGGTGAGACCAATTACCAGTGAATAAGCGACTTGGCAAGTATGTCGACGATCGATCGACTGTACCATCTTTTTCTGCGAAAAAAGGTTCCCGGTTATTTTTAAAACGCTATATTATCGATATCGCCGGGGAACTTTTTCGTGGTTTGAGGGTACATTGGTGTTTCCATTACCTCACTCCATTATTATTAACTTTCCAGACTTTATAAAAAATCCAAACTTGACCCCAAACTTTGCTCGCGCAAGAAACTACATCAGTAATAATATGATATAGTAATTGTTCGCGAATTACATTTTTTATCTTTAAAAAATTTTTGTTGAATAAAAAGACATTTTCTTAATCGCTAGCCTAGCTAGAAAGGACAAATTGGCTATCTTTTGAGAAAACAAAATTAGTTTAAGAATAGGGACGGTAAGACTCAAGTTTTCTAAAACGAGTGAAAACGAGTAAATTTATCCGAGGCGCTAAAGTAAAGTGCTTCTCGAGTGTTAAGAATGCTAAAAAAAGGCAACGCTGATGTTTGACAGATAGAGGATTGACGACTTGGAAGCAATTTTGGAACAAGTGGCCGAGCGTTTTAGCCGGCAAATGACGTAAGAATTAGTTGCATACCGTTGGAGTAGGTCATGGCTTTTAAGCCGTTCGTATTACTGTTGTTTTTCAAGTTTTCGTATTTTATGTAGGTGCCCATGTAAGTGCAGATGAAGACGCGATTTTACTGGGGGGGCTAAAAATATTGGACCTGGGATTTTTACCGACTATTTTGAAAACATTATTATGCACCTTCGACGACCCACCTTGCGTCCAAATTTAAACATCTTTTCTTTCTCAGCGAATACTTAAGGGGAATCTGTACTAATTGTCGTCGAATAATCGAAATTTTTGTATTGTTTTAACTTGTTTAATTAGAATGGCGTAGAAAATATATTTCAATGTAAAAATTGATACATTTTGAGTACATATTTGCGATCAAACATTGAAATTAGTTAATCAATGATAAAATAATTTGATAAATAAACTGAATTTCTGAAATACAATGAATTTCTGTTTTTTATTTTAAATTGCTGTTTTAAGTATCCTTATTTTTTCACTCCTGAAATCATGTGTGCACATTTGATGAATTGATACTTGTCGGGGAGCAAAATATTCCTAGTAACATGTACTTAGAAAGTTGGAATTTGTTTCGAAGGTACGTGTATGTAAAGCTTGTTGTGAAACATTGCTCCCAAGTACCAAAAAAGTAGGCTTTTTTAAATTTTACTTGTTGAAGTGTTGAAATTTAATTTCAGATATAATATAACTGTAATGGTTCCGAGAATGAAGGATAACATTGAAGATACGTGTAAACATTTTTCTGATGGATTTCATTGACTAGAATTATAGATGATTTCAAAAAAAAGCCTGATTTTCCTTGACAATTTTCACATATTTTGCAATAATTACTCAAAAAATCACACAATAAGCTAAAAATGTAAACTCATCTACTATTTTCATACTGAACAAACTGAAAATACTTTGAGTGTGATTGAGCTTTATCATAAAAATTTTTGAAAATTGCTAAAAATCCCCCTTAAGACCAAAGAACGTAGGCGAAATCATAAGATATTGCGAACACTCGCGAAAGTAATTGCCTTATAACGATCAATTTGAAAATTCGCAAAACTCTTCGCGCGAAGGCGTACAAGCGCCTCGATCTCCGCCAAGAAAAAAATCCAACGTATAAATCATTTCATTGTTCTTGGGATATAGGCGAGCGACGCTTTCACCGCAAAAGCGACATTTTCCTCGTCGTCTTGGGGTCGAAAAATCGGCGCGCGAGCAGGAAACGATTTGCATCCACGCCGCGACAAATTTCAGTCTTCGACGGGGGTTCCCCCCCGAAGCTGCGCGCCGCCCATTATGAGGTACGAGCGGCGAAACACGCGGTTGCGACAGGCGGGCAAAACAGCGCGCGCGGAAAACTCCTAAACACGAGAACAAATTAAAATTCTTCCCGCTCATAATCGCAGTCGTCGTTAGAAAGTAAATGCAATATATCGCGCGAGCGCCGTACCGCCGTCGGGCAATTTGAGCGCTACAAGTGCCGGGGCCAGAGTGTGGGTGAGGCCCAAGCCTTTTTTTTTCCTCCTTTACGACGGGAACGCGATGCTCGCCGTAAAGCGTACTACACGTGTACCGCGGGTACGGTCGAGGCGCGGTGGTTCGAATTGAAGTTTTTTCGAAGGCGCGAAAAGCCCGGAGACACGCACTTTCTCGGCCGCTCGTGTACGAATTAGTCTTTATTTTTCGCTTTTCGCCGGGCTTTTTAGTGTAGAGCGAAATTTACATGGCTCCGTTCGAGTGCCATATTTTCGAGGAATTTCGCAAGCGATTTCGCGAATTTTTTCTGATCGGTAATTTTAACAGCGTTTTAGCAGTTCGAGAGATTGGAAATTCATGTCTGAATAAAGAAATTGACTGTTTGGATAAAGTACTTCAGTAAAAAATTTTCATTCAATGAAATTATTAAATTATATATAGACATTATAAACAGTAGCAGATACAAGTAATAGCAATATTTGATAATAACATAAGAGGATAATAATATTTTAATTAAATAAAATTCAAATTATGATTTATACATGTACAAAATAAGTAAAATAAAATATACTATTGTCAATTAACATTTATGAAAACGTCATATTTTTAAGTGATTACAAAAAGATGGAATATACAATCAGTTTAGTTTAGATAGATTTTCCATGAATCAAATAAAAAAAATACGCTTGAACGTTTAAAGTCTAATAATACAATTTTTCAATATTTTATTTTCGTTACAAATGTAAAGAAGTATTTTCCCTTTTTTGCCTATGATTTTAACGTAGACCGAAATGTACACGGCTCCGTTCGAACGTCGTATTTTCGAGTAATTTCACAAGCGATTTCGCGAATTTTTTCTCACCGACAATTTTTACAGTCGAGTTCGAAAGGCTGAAAATTCAAATCGCCCGCCGTTATTCAAAAGCGCAAATGCAAATAAGCGCGTTGACAAGCGATTAGCGGAAATTGAATAGTGATTATTCCCGTAATTGCGGCATACTCGGACGGTTTCTGCGAAATCCACGTGCGCCGCTATTGCGGGGAGAGCCTTTCCGTGAGATTGCGCAAACGAAAAGTCCTCCCGGTGAGGGCGGGGGAGGGGGGAGGTACTTTGGTATTATACTTGCGAGAGGAGCCTCGAGAATGGGCGAGCACACCTACGCGCGGGAACTTACAACCAATTATCCGACAAGCCCGTGTTCCATCGGCGAGAGATTTTTGAGGCTACGATGGCTACTGCCTCGCGCATTGTGACATTGTTGTTTATTAACCTTTTTACCTACCTCGAGTACGCGAATTTCTGCAGTCGAATAGAATAGAAGCACTTCCATTATTTAGCCAGCGAAAATTTCCTCATCGTTGTGTTTGTGAATTTGAATATTGAATTCGATTTGCTTTTAAGTATACTTTTGTGCAACTCTGTGTTAAAATAGTCCACTGTGAATTTTAATACACTTTTGTGTATCTCTGTGCGTAAAGCACTGCTTTACGCACACTTGCGCATCCTTGGCTAAATCAGCACTGTACGCCGTCGAAGCATAAAATATTGTGACTCGTGTTAATTTTCATCCTCATCCAAAAATCATCTCTGACACACTAGTATTGAAAACAGTTTATGGAACATAACATAACTAATTCTTTCTCCCATTAACCTTTTACTCGCGACCTTAAAATCCTGCCAATTGCAGTGTCTCATAGTTTCTCTCTATGTAAATATCATCGCTTCCTATGAAGACTAACACATTTCAAACACTTCCTCTTCGAGAAAGCACAAAGGTCTGTTTTAATTTACTGTTTTCAGAGAATCAGAGTGAAATAAATGTGTCTAGGACCTGAAAAACTCGTGGTATCATTGATATGGTACCCTATGTTTATCAAGTTATGGAAGAGTTTTTGCTCTAGTGCTTTAAAAATGTCAAATTAAAATAGACCTTTTCTCGGATGTGTTAGTCTTCGTAGGAATCGACGATATGAAATATATACGAAAATCGTGTGATAAACATTTTGTAGAAGTGTTACTTATACGTAATACATAGATGATTAAATAGGGATAGTACAATTTCATCTTCAATCAAAAACATTTTTTGAAGGATAATGCATGCGGATAAAAGATAAGAAAAAGAATTAGCTCAGTTAATTTGTGTGCGAAGGTCAAAATTATACTTGCAAACTCCTGTAAACTTCCGAAATTCAGCTTCTCAAGTGTACAAGACGCACAGCATAACCGTACGGTATAACCGCGAGACGCCAACGTAAATTAGCGGGGGAACAAAGAAGCATTCAATCGTGCGAACGCGGCCCAGGGTCGGCCGTTTCAACGAAACTAAGGGACCGCGCATATTTTTCCGGGCCGCCGCTCAATGGAAATTGTACGTAGAGGCTCGAGATATCGAAAAGACACGGCTTTTCGCAATTGCATCACACCGGCTCGCGGATTATGGAGATCGGAGACCGGCCGCGGCGGCGGTACATTTGAGCTGCCGCGATCTCGATCTCGCCGATTTAAAATTCAAATGTCAGTCTCGCCTCTAATTTTATCGACTCACGTGCCATTTGCACCGCTCTATTAGCAAGTATAAATATTGATTGCCAGTGTAAACAACTGGTTTTTTTCGCTCCTTTAGCGGGACTAAGCCGAGCGTGTCATTCGTGCTAGAGTGTTGCGGAAGCGGTACTTTGTTGTGTTTACGTCATCTGGGAAAATAATGGACGAACTTTTATTTAAAGCCATTGTTTACTTACTGTAATTTTCGATCGATTATATTTTTATTGATTACTATTGATTTATTTTAAGGCTGCTGTAGGGATAAAGACAGATAGTCGTTTTTATGAATTTTTTTACTGATAGTAGATCCGTTCTGTCTCATATCAATTTGTACAACTTTAAATTGGTCAAAGAAGTTGTAACTTACTTAATTCTAAAATATTCTTCTTATTGTTTCTAAAACACATGTTTTATGTCTCTGATGCTGAGTAATTGAATATAAAAATGTCTTCCTATTTGTAATTTTCGATCGATTAAATTCTTATTCGCATTGCTAGCTTTTAATCAATTAAAAAATCGCAACAATCTGAATGAATAATTTCTTTCTTCGAAACGCTATTATTCGATTGTTCAGCGCATTTCCCTTTCTCATCCCTCCATTTCATTATTCTGTTCTAATAAAAGCATATCTGCGGCAGTATCAATATCTTCGACAAGTTTATTTTTCATCTTCAAATCTCTGAATGAAGAATAAAGAAATTAAATATTAAATTATGAGTTATATTTGAATTAATACAAATAAAAATAATTTTTTGTTGTCTGACATTTTTTAATATGTCAAATTTTAATAACATAATTTAGGTGATTACAATAAGGCGGAGGAAGTAAAGTTTACTTTTTACAAATATATCCAGATACTTTCTGGATATGATAAATACAATAACTTTTTTCTTCGTTTTTTAAAGTTTAAGTCATAATTTCCCGATATTTTATTCTCATCTGCTCTCTAAAGTTGAAATAGTGCAAAAATCATTAATTTTTGTAATAAACATATTTTCTACTACTAAATTAGTAAAATTTACTATAAATTAGTGAAAAATTGGTCCAATGAAAAAACTGTAAGTACACTACTATAATTTTTAGTAATTTTTACTAATTCTGGTTGTACATAGATCACTATTCACTAATTTAATTAGTGCATTTGCACTAATTCGCAGTGGAGCACTTTTAAGTAACCAAATTAGTGCATATGCACTATTTCAACTTTAGAGAGTATGTAAATATTGGGGATCTCCCTTAAATTCAAAATCTTGTACGTCTACCTCACTTCTAATACTTATTTAGAAGTCCACAAGTATGACATAAATTTAAACTAAATTTCGTTACCTCGCACAAATAAAGAAGAAATTGAATTCGCAAGTGTCAGGAAAAGCGTCAGTTAGGCAGTGCCATCTCGCAGTCAATCGCTCTCTCGGCCGCAGTCGATATCGAGGCTATCGCACCTCATCATCGGCTCGCAGGAAGCTCCGGGAAACGACTCGGCCGATTTAATTTCGCCGGCGCACCGCGTCGTTCATGACCCGTTTCGAGCGGCGCCGAGGCGCGACGCAGCCTTGAGTGGATTCGCGAGACGTTGCGTTTTCTATCGCGCGCGCCCCAGGTAAAAGCGACGCGTCAAGGCGAGAGCTTATACGGCCCGCAAGCTCGGGGATTCCCCGCGGCGCGCCCGGTGTAAATATTTCGAGCGCCGGTGGTTACACTCGGTACCCCTCCGCGGATTATTTATAGAGACGTTCGGTATTTCCCGATTTTCGCATCGGGGCCTTATAAAACCGGCGCAATAAAACTTTTACGCCAGCGCGCGGGTGATTTAAAAGGTGCCCCTAGCTTAGGAGTCCCGTATTAGAATTTTCTTCGATAAAACGAATATGAATTTTACATTTTTTTTTTATTACGTACGCAGCAATGTTTTTTTTATACGCACACGTATCTATATATCGCGGTATTATTTACGGCGGTGGTAAATTTTATTCGGAAACATTGCGAACGCAAAGTTTTCAGCGTTAAAGCGCGATAAAATGAGCGTTAAACAGCGTCAATCGCTGTCTAATAAGCATCGAAAATAAAACGGAACGGCCGCCGTAAAATATTAATGATCGGCTTTTCTCCAATAATGCGCAATCCTTTGATTACTTATTGACCAGGCGCCGTGGACAATTTCGATTCGCGCCGATGTATCCCCGCGCGTCGAATTCACGGCGCTTAATTTAGGACGTCGTAAAGCAGGCGCGAAAAAGGGGCGAAAAATGATCGGGAACTTTTTTTTTCGGGGCCTCCTCGCGCCGACAAAGCATAAATTAAAAACTTTCTCCGCTCGCTTTCCAGCGTCGCGTCGAACGCGCGGGGAGGCGGCAGGGAGATCCTTAACCCCGAAGCCGCGGCGAATAACTTTTCCCGTCCGTCGCGGCGCTGAGCGATCGTTCGCGCCGCAATAATGCGCGCCGCTAAATCGCTTTGCGATTCTAATGGAATTCGCGCGCGCAGCTGTGGGTGGCCGCGAATAGTCATGGAATTGACGCTCTTGAGAAATTGAGTTATTGGAACGATGCGAGCCCTTGCGGTAAGACTGGTGCTGCTTAAAGTGAATTGATGCAGGATGTATGAGATACCAAGATGCTTCTTTTTAAATTTTAATTTTAATACTTTACGCATAACGTTCGGTCCCAGCACATAACGTTCGGTCCCAGCACATAACGTTCGGTCCCAGCACATAACGTTCGGTCCCCGTACATAACGTTCGGTGCTCGCACATAACGTTCGACAACTTCGATATGCTTCAGTGATCAGCTTAACAGTGAGCTGAAGTTATTTTTAAGTCAGTTGATACTATATTTTCTTTTTACGTAATGCCATTTGCTGTTAATAAATTGTTGGCCCCGCCTTGATCCTTCAAACTTCAAACTTTACACAAGTTTTTTATTTTTATGTGAATGTCATGGAAACAAAACAATTTTTATTTATTAAAAATGGATTCCTATTCTCTCTAATAAATGGTTTATAAATTTGAAAAAGTCTTTTCATTGTAATATCAAAATAATATGGATCCCATTTCGGTTCTTATTTTCAAATAAACCAGTCATAAAATGAAATGCAATTTTCATTGGCAAAGTAGTCTATTACGGTTTTCTCATTTTTATGATGATCTCGTGAGGTGTTTTCTTCGGACTAGTTTTATCTTCTTTGTAGAGATTTGTCTTGGTAACGTATATTGAAAAATGAATATACTTTTACGGCTTGAGAGAAAAGCGCAATATGAAAAATGAGCTCTACTATATTATAAACGATGAATTTTCAGGTAACATTTAATTTTTCTAGTCGTTCATTTTTTATTAACGCGCTGATATAAATGTTTCTCTCTAGTGAAGAATTTTTCTGAATTTTAATTGAATACTTCTTTTCAGAATAAAACGTCGAAGATATTAGTCAGCGTATGGTTAGAAATTAAATCTAATTTTTATTATTAAAAACTGAAAATTATTATTTTACTTCACTATTTAAAGAGAGCGAGTAAAAAACGCAGTAAAAAAGTAAATGTTAAAAAATATTTAATCTCGCAGTAAAATAACAGCAGAGAAATGTGAAATATATCTGAGGAATAAACTACGAATTCCGAGTTATTGAGTGTCATTGTCTACAGGCGCGCGAGCTCGTTATTCTTCGACACTGTCCTCACTAAGGCTCTAAATCCTCAAGTGATTCATGCCCGAGAAGATTAGTTTCGTTTGAGTTCGAGAGTAATGACTCGGACTGCGAAGAGGAAATTGATATAAGTTGCCGTACTTGAGGGCACGACCAATCGTTCGCAATTAATTTTTTTCCCTCTGGATGTTCATTTCAGTCATTAAGAGTTTCTTTTTATTTCTTGCAAAAAAAAGAAAAATTCACAAACTTATGGGGTTGTCGAACGAGCACTTAATGACGTACATCGTTCATTTTGCTTTTTGTAAATCAAAAATACTATGCTTTTTATGTTCATTGCTGGAAAATAATAATTACTGAATCTGTTTAATAGTTTTTATTAAATTATTTTTATTATATTATGTAAAAATATAAATTACTTCGTAATTGATATTAAAAAATTTACATGAAATTATGTGAGTCTTTAAAAACACTTTTACTTCTCGGCCGATCAGAAATTTCATTCTTTAAAACAGTGACCCAATTCGACTTTTCTGTTTCCCTGCTTTTAATTGAACCACGCGTCAATCATTTTATTTACTTCGCTTTAATAAGTACTCAGCGTAATTTACAGCTTTATTTAAAAAAAAAGGCGGAGCTTACCCGCGAGAAAACCGTAAAAGTGCACAACGGATTTCTTTTAGCCGCCTTTATTGACAAAAGCGCAAAAGGGCCCGAGTAAAAGCCGGACGTGGAACTTAATAAGATAATCCGATGATGAATGCGCAATGTATAAAAGAGATCACCTTATGTAATTACGCAAGCGATAATTCTTCCATCCCCCGGGGGCATTTTTCACGGGCGAAACGCTTCGCTCCCTCCCCCTATTTTAATGCGCCTCTTTTTCTGCGAGAAAATAAGGGCAGGTATCCGGCAAAATGAATGACCCGACGCCGCGAAAAATGAATAACAAAGAGGTTACTTAGCGCTGCCGTAGAAGATTTATTTAGCACAAAACAGCTGCAGGGAATCGCACTGCACTTTTGGATACAAACGCGAAGAAACGCGAAGAAAAATGTTGCATTAAAAATACTGCGCAGTCTTTAATAAAGAGAGAAATTCAAAAAAATAATTGTATTAAATTTTATTTAAATTTTGGTGATCAATATACTAGTTTTTATTTTTCGAATTTGTCCTTAATTAGAATGCATTATATAGTAATTTTCAATACAACTTTTTTCTGCACAAAAATAAGAAACTATTTTAATCGAGGGGAAAAGAAATATTCTTCAATACAATATTAAAATTACAAATCCATTTTCCTTTAATGGAAATTTCATTTTATTATAATATGCAGTGTAGCAGCTATCAACTTTCTCTATTTTTCCAAGTCAAAATTGACTTGGATGGTAACACGTTTATTCGATGATGATGATGACACTTTTATCAAATTTTATTTTAATGGCCTTCTTCTAATCGTGACATTATACATTTGCATGCAAATGAAGTGGACATGTGAAGAAGTAGTTCATGCCGTACACTGTACAAGTCAACTTGAAACTGTTCCAATTTTTAATACTCCTCTGACATTACTCTTTCTCCGACTGGTGACAAATTGCATACGTACACGCGGAAACGGTCGTTCAAGCGGAGCATAATGTGCCTATTGGGCTGGCAAAGCGTGTGTTCACGAAAACGCTGGAAAAATGGAAGAAAAATATGTCATCGAAACAAAGCTTTCTCCGCGGGAAAGCAAAACAACGTTTACATAAGCAACGAAGTTTATCCACAATGGGAAATTATACTTAAGTAAAATGTGCTCGTTCGGGGCATGCAAATGCTGCGGATGACAGTGAAAGTACGAGTTTTGTAAACGAGACGCTGCACTTGTATACCGCTTCGCTCGTCAGCGCGCGGGCAGATCTTTTGAAGAATCCTCGGGGGCTCATTATCTGTAACTAGTGCGAAATTGCCAGTTGAGGGGACAGCGGGAGACAATTCGCTCGAGTGCCGATTATCCCATCCGAGATATCCTCGTTGCCGAGACAAAGTATACGGTCTTTTAAATTCGATGGATTTCCATTTCTTGCTTTTTTTTCTCTGTAGGGAGAAAATGGGTCGATAAAAAATCCTTTCTTTTGAAATTACTGTTTAGTAATAATCTTCGAATGAAATGACTTTCTGCACTAAAAAAGTAATAGAGGAAAATACTATTCATTTTTTGAGGTGAAAGACTGACTTAAATAAGATAAAATTACTGTAATTTTCGAAAAATTACAATTTTTTCCGTAAAAATGAGCTTAATTATAATAAATTTTACTATAAAAATTTTAATTTTTCCAAAATTATAGTAATTTCTCTCATGTTTTCAGTTTTATTGAATAGAAAATTTTCCTATTTACCTATTTTTCTCAGTTATTTTTTTTTTCATTCATTGGTAATTTTTACCAATCAGATCATCCGATCCTTAAATTACTGGAATACAGTACTTCTTTTATCCAAGTGTTTTCTCGTTATGGTGAAACGGTTTTTGACGATTTTCACTGACCTCGGGTATCAATTTGAAAAGTGAAAGATGTTCGCCGTGGAAAAGTTATAAATGACGGGAACTTCGCGAGGCACGAAAAAAAAAACAAGCAAGAGCTCGCTCGATTATATTCCATTTGTACGCGAGGCGATTGTTCATTAAAGCGATGGGCCGAAAGCGACAAGTGCCTCCGGAACGATCGATCGATCACCATTAAAAAATGGAAAACGACGCCGGGCGCGACTGCACGGGATCCTCTTTCTTTTCCCGCCATTTTTCATTCTGTTTATTGTAATCCTATTCGTGTTTACGGGAGGCCCGGTCTCGCACCACCTCTTCGGAATGCCGCGCGCATATTGCCTCGCGTGTTTTCCTGTTTTTCGATTTGAGAATTGTACACTCGAGTGCCATTCAAGACTTCAAGCTTTCTTACGTATCGGATGATCTTTTTGTTTGGAAATCGATCATTAATTAATTTTAGATAAAAGAAAAAAATTTTAGATTATGAAATTTATTAACCTACTTATTTTTTTAATCCTTGGAGCTAATGCTCCACTAGCTACTGCCCATATTTGTTAGTGAATTAGTTAATTAATTTTTATAACACCAGGCAAGGGTACATTTTGCTATTTCAGGCTACTGTCGAATAAACAATACTAATTGAACAAATGAAAGGCACATGTCACTCAACCAATCATAGCTTGAAAAAGTAGTCGATAATAAAAGCTCTTTTTCTTTATTCATAATATAGAAATTCATAGGATAGACATTTTGTACAAGCCTGTTAAAAAATCCAGAGTAAAATTGATCAGGAAATTTTTCGATGCTGGAAATGTGGTCAATTTATCTTTTTTGATAGAGGAACAAAATAAAATATTGTTCAAATATAATTCTTCACAAAATTTACCTTATAGTTTTGTAAGAATATTTTCTAAAATGAATTAAAAATAAATTTAAAAAGTGTTCAACAGAAACTGATTTTAAACAAGCAGTATCTCAAAACCAACGCAGCATCCCAAAAACGAAAAAAAAAATATACAATCTGTATAACGCGCTTACGATGTAGACGATAAATAAGCGATGGTAAATAGCCTGCAGGACGTCGTCGTCACCCACCGAGGTGTCCCGATACAAAAGCCAATGTTTGTTTTCGACGCGGCTCGCGGGGCCACGAAAAAGCCCGGCGAGATTTATGCGCTACTTCACTTATCCACCTCGCGCGCGATTCAGACCGGCCCGATGTGCACACGCTCGGAAGCCCCGCGTAATCTGCACCATATTTCTTTCTATTTGCGTATATGCCCCTCGCGCCGAGCCTGTGCGTGTGTATACGCACTCGGCGCTCGCCTCTTCCTACTTGATATTTCTCCGGCGCGGACACCAGGATCATTAATCTCGAACCTCCTCTTCTTCTTCTTTTGCAGAGATCGAAGCGCAGGAGGCGTGCAAGTGGCTGCGGGCAGCCGGCTTCCCCCAGTACGCCCAGATGTACGAAGGTGAGTGAAATTCTACGGGCGCGAGCTTCCGACTTAATTGATTGCTAATTAGTTGAAATTGAGCTTTTTATAAGGTGGGCACTTTACGTGGCATCTGTTATTATTGTCCTTCTTTACGCTGAAATAAAAAATTTATTTTAAAGGTTTGCCGATTAAATAAATTATTATTATTATTTTATAAGTTTTTTCAGTGTACTTCATGAAAATTGCAAAGACGATGAGTTTGATAGGGATGGAAAAGTGAAAAATTTTTTTTAGTTTCCTTGTTTCACTGTTTTAACGGTTTGAGGTAAAATTTATGCAAAACAATTTTTGGATATCAGCTGTAACCAAGAGGTGTCCATTTGCCATCTCTTGGAATGTGTTCCTATATGACCGATAAATTTCTTAATTCATAATTATTTTTGGAGTTTGTATTAGAGGACAAAGGCAGGATTTTGTAGCCACTAATTTGATGAGAAAGTATCGTATTGAAGAGTAGCAGGTGTCGTTGTATACATTTTAAAGGTACTCAGGGAATTTTCATTTTAATTTAGATTTGAACTTGTGAGGAGTGAATAAAAAAAACTCAATTAAAAATTCATCATGAAGTTTGTAAATTTGAAATGGAGCTTACTTTGAAAAATAAAGAGTCGGTATTTGCTATATATAAAAATTTACTTGAAAATTGTATTTATCATTGCTTGCTAATGATAAAACCGTTGATAAATTATTTCATAATTAACCGTTCATTCATTTCAAAATCAAATGAAATGAAGAAGTGAATAATAAATGTCTCTTTGCTCAAAGACAAAGGCTTTCGTGTTCCTTAATCCTCTGACGTAACAGACTTTTTCGGAGTTAGAGAACACTGACTTCTAAGAGTGAAAAAGTTTCTATCTTATGGCTTATCGCATGTACTCTCTAAAAGTCCTTAAGTAAGCTTATTGTCATTAGCCTTACGCAACGTAATTTTGCTGCATTATTTGACATCTTTAAGAATCTGCTCTGTCTTTCCTGAAAATCTTTCACAACCATGAACGTAATTCAGAAGCCTGCGATTTATATTGTACACTGACAAAAAATGTAAGTGCTTACAATGTTTTATTAAAATTCCACAATCGAACTCTTTTTAATTATTCAAATTGAAATATTATTATTTATTTAAAACGATTGAGCATAAAAAATCTCACCTTTGTGATTTGATGCAGGATGTATGAGATACCGAGATGCTTCTTTTTAAATTTTAATTTAAATAAAAATTAAATTAAAATTTAAAAAGTTTAATTTTAATACTTTTAGCAAAATCTTTTTTAATACACGTAATAATTTACTGACTCGCGCGTAACGTTCAGTCCCCGCACATAACGTTCGGTCCCCTAACATAACGTTCAGTGCCCGCGCATAGCGTGGGGTGATTGAATCAATTAAATAATTTTTAATTAAAGTCATGCAATAAGATCAAATAAATTTTTTTTGTCAGTGATACGCTAGCAAAAATCATCGCACTTAATTTGCATATAATGTTTTATTAAAATTCCACAATCGAACAATTTTTGATTATTCAAATTGAAATATTATATTTAAGTCAAAACATTTTGTATTGAATCGGATATTTAGATAGTAACCAATCTAATCGCTTCTTTAAATGCTTCACATCCTGCCATCGTCTTTTTAAGAGAGGATTAAGCCGCCTCGAGAGTGTACAGTTCAGCTTAGCCCTGACGAAGAGATCTGAAGCAAAAGAGCATCTACGCACGATTGAAGCTTACAATGAACAAGATAGATGTAATTAATTCGATTTCCCCAAAAATTAATATCGCACAGGTGTACACCTGGCTTGACCTTTTCGCCGGCTTAAATAACAGGTTGGCAAAAGCTTCGCAATCGAGACAAAAATTCATCCATTCGATCGTCTCTCGCGCGCATTTCGTATACACAGTTACATAAGCGGTGGCATCGAGCAGAAAAAAGAACACACACAATGGTCTATGAATGAAAGGGACGATGGTCGTCGCTTTTTTTTTTGTTTTTGTCATTTTTTTCACTTCTACGGACAATGCCACGGGGCTGTGTTATAATGAACGTCATTGTCCAATTACGGGATGATGAATATCGTTCGCCCATTGTCATGGTCCTCGAGCCGGGCGACTATCGCTCTTTGTTCGGCAGCGTTCGGCGATTGACTTTCTAAATTTTTTCCCGCACAACGAGCAGCCCTCGACGCAATATTTACAAGGCATTACACGAAAATTCACTTAGGCTTCTCGAGAAAATTTTTCGTCAAACTCGAGCGAACACGAGATTATCGCTTCGGGGAATTTTCTGACGATTATTGCTTTGTCACTTGATTCCCCTAGATCTACATGATCGGGTGCATTACGAAAAGGGAGCTTCGGATTTCCATAAATTCAGGCGAGAGCTGAAAGAGGCCGGCCGCCGTGAAAGGATTGCGCCAGCGTGAATTTCGGTGACTCCGATAATCGACGACATCGCGAAGCGCGCGGCGCACGTAATCGTCAATTGAGAGAGACGTTAGAGCGGCCGCTTTGACGCTGACTTAACATAAATAGATCCGTCGAGAGAGAGACTCGCGGATGCACGACGAAGCCGACCCTTTTTCCCCGGCGTATGGTTACGTCACGAGCGCATATACCTTCCATCGGTGCCGTAACTTTGCGCCTTAAGGTTGGTTGCGTTATGTCCTTTTGTTCCGCCGTTTTTTTTCCTCAGCCTTCGGCGCGGTTTCGTGAGGAGCGCGACGGACTCGTAAAAAAATTGTTTATTAAGAGGCTCGTGAATAATCGGGTAGGCATACGTACACATCCCCTCGCGAGTCAGCCGAAGGTGCCGTCGGGTACGACGGATTAAGAGAAATAATATTTTTCAAACCGGCCGCTCATTCATCGCCCGTGAATGCGATACTTTTTATCTGGCGGCTTCAATTTTAAACGTCACTTGTACTTTTTACTCGCTCGGCGCTTTTTAATTTATTCATTTGCCGTGCATACGTATGGTCTCATTATTTATTTCCTTATCGCCTCTCCTTTTACCCGAAACAGTGCGCCGGACACCTCGGACTTTCTAATAAACCTTTTCATTCTGTCCATAAATCAGTCGGCGAGCGGAACGTCCGACAAAAATTAGAAAAAAAAAAGAAGAAGGAGGCGGCGAATACAGACATCACACCTGAAAAGAAAGCGCTCCTGAATGAAATCAAGCAAATTGCTCGCATCAATCATTCGCCTTGAGGCTGGAAAGATGAAAAAAAGAAGCCTAATGCAACGCCAATTAAACGAGACAGTCGCTAATCTCACTGCTTCCGCGAATTTTCACATCTCTCCCTCTCTCTTTCTCTCTCTTTCTCTCTAAAAAAGGAATCTGTCTAAAAAAAGGATGTGTCTGTCTCTCTCTCGCTCTCTCTTTAGCTATCTATCTCTCTCTCTTTAGCTACCCCTTTCTCTCCCTCTCTAACTGTTTATCTCTCTTTAAATATCTTTCCCTCTCTCTCTCTCTCTATTTAACTATTTATCTCTCTTTAAATATCTATCTTTCTCTCTCTCTCTTTAACTATTTAATTCTCTTTAAATCTCTCTCTCTCTCTCTTTCTCTCTCTTGCCTTTTTTGAGTCTCTCTCGAAAGGAGAAGAAAAAACGAGCGATGCTTTCTCTCCCGGGTATATATACGCACGAGGCGAAAGTACCGCGCCACGCAGGAATCTCCCCGTTGTCCGGCACCTTTTCGCGCGTAATAATTGCCGGGCGAAAGCCGCGGGGACGTCAACGGCTCGCGCGCGCAGACACGGGTCTTCTAAATACGCTTATCCGGAATCGTCCGGCTCGTTGGTGAAATATAAACGCGTCGACGCCCGGGTTGCGCTTAATTAGCACCGTAATGGATAGGTGCGCGAGCGATTTCGGGGAATCCCATGGGCCGCTAAGGGAGTTGTTAATGCGAGCGCTGTTAGCTCCTCTTTTTCCGCGCCGATAGCGAGTGTAAGGTACATAGACCTTTCTTGCTGCGTGGTTTGCTATTCGCGATGGCGCGGCGCCTCGGGCGGTTCGTACACGAGGAGAATTTTTTCGAGAAAATTAATTGCATAAATTACTGCGTGCTGTTTTTGCTGGGATCTATTTTATAGAAATTGCTAAAGCATTGTAAAAATTGAGGTTTTTTGAATATTTTTTTTTTAACGTTTTGCGATAATTTTTAATAAACAGATTGCTTGATCTCGAGATTTTAACCATTTAGTAATTTTTATCAGTATATTATATCCGTACAGATACATCTGAGATTAACGATGGTTGATGAATTACAGGAAAAGGAAGTGGAAAACGTTGCAGTTAAGTTTTTTTATTCGTGATTTGAGAATTGATTTTTTTAAGAATAATTATAGTAATTTTCTGTAATTTTTTGATTTCACAAATATCCTATTGAAGGATATTAGTATTATCTAGAATCCACGTGATATTTAGTTACGTTTTCACCCATTAAATTACATTTTATGTACTATAAAAAGGAAGTTAATTCCTATGATGCATACTCTTTTTTAAAAATAAACAGGTACTTAAAAACCAATTTAACTACCAAAAGACGTGCTCATTTTAGATAATACGACTCTTATTACACCACCTGCAGTCTGTAACCTCTCATCATGCATCTTCATGCTTTTACGTAGTATCGGAAAAAACGAAATTTTTGCGGGAACAAAACATCGCATCCCACGTAAACACCGCAGACTTTTGCATAAACAAATTTAAGTGGGTGAAGGTTTCCAGCTAAAAACATTGAATGTAGCACCGATAAATTATTTTTAAAATTGTCCCAGAGCAATACCGTGACCGAACGCACCGTAATACACGCACCGGCGTTATTTTTGTAACGCGAGGAAGTTGAAGGTCTGCCCGCCTCGGTCACGGTCTTAAGTGTGGCTGAATTTATATTCGAAAAAAAAGGAGGGTACGAGCGAGCGGAAAAAGTTGTAAGGAAAAGAAATCCGCGGACGGGCGGTTGAGTATAGTCAAGTGTTTTCGATTAGACTTAAATTCCCTGGGTGGCTTGGCAATAATTTTCTAGTGGCTCGTTTTTATTTATAAAGCGATGAAGCAATCGATGCGCAGCTTACGCAACGGACCGTCTGGATAATTTAATGATGTTTTTACAATAAATAAAAATAATGAATTAGGAGATGCGGACATCAAATTAAGCTCGTTTCTTTTTCATCGGTTTAGTGTATTTTTGTAAAAGATACTCAAATGTTTTATATTTCTTTCTGTTTGAAATGCGCGATTTTAAATGAATTATTTAATTGACTAAAAAATAAAAAATCTCGTACCGCAAATTTATAAATAATTTTTTTTTAAGAAAGTTTGAAGTAACTATTTTTTTATTTAATTGTCAAATTGGAATGTAAAATGCATTTTATTGAAATTAGATGTGCGTAATTTAATGTAATAGACTTTACTTTGCTGTTGAGATGACTGATGGTTACGTAAAAAGTAATAAAATTACAGCCATCATTAAGTTTATAGTTTTATAATACAACAATTACCGAGAAAGTCACTTATTCGCCACTTCAAGTTTACTTTTACGCTTTAGTGAGACTTTCACCTAACAGCGCTGAATATTATCAGTTTTAATTGCCGTGGATAAATTTTATTTTGAAATATTTGCATATCGATAGCTTTGGAGTGTGTTTCTTTAAAATTCTGTCTTAATGACTTTTAAAATCAGCTTTATACCACGTAATTAAGGGTATAAACATTTTAATAACATAGCTTTTAGCTCTTTTTGTTCATATTTGCTAATTATATGCAGTTTTATTTTTTAATTGTTTTATATCTCAATTAGCTGGTTTATTTATCATACGCGAAATAATGATTCGATAACAATTCCATACAAAAATTATAACCTTAATGCATTAAATGATATAAACTTTGTGCATTACTCATTCGTTACATTTATTTAAATACACTGCATTATAAATACACAAGTATGGTGTTTTTAAGAGAGCCAATATTCAACTGTATTTGTTGGCACAAAACATTGCAGAATATGAGGCAAACTTTTTAGGAAGAAACCTTAAACTTAATATTGTATTATAATTTTAGTATTGATTTTGTTCTTTAAGTTTGAATTCTTATTTTGATTTTTTATCGTGAAGATATTTATTAAATGTAACTTTTGAAAATGGATTTAAATTATGTTTTCAAAATTTTAAAAAAGTTACTTTTACATTTTTTAAATATAAATTATCACAAAAATATTTAAATAACTTTTTATACAAATAATTTGCGAGGCCATGAAAGCAAATCTTCGTACCTAATATACCAGTCCGAACTAAAGAATTTAATCATTCAGTTGATTTTCTAATTATATAAATAAACAAAGCATTCTTAAAAAATAAATTGAAAAATTATTCATCGGATTATTTTGCAATATATTACTACTAATGAATCTACAACAATAGTATATTCGCTTGCGTATCTTCAAAGAAAAGTAACTTTTTCGTGTAATTTATGTAAATCTCACAAAATTTCAGTGACTTTCCCTTAATAATCTTCAGTGCGGTTAATTACCACGTATAACATTTTTTTTATAATTTTTATGAGAAAATGGCTCCAGTATAACGACGAACGTCCCTCCATTCCAAACATAAGACGTAACGTCTTATTTGACTAATAAAAGGGACAATCGACAGATGATTCCCGCGACGTTTCCCAAACACCAGTCAAAAGCCAAGTCGCCCGTAGCTCGACGGCGCGAACGTCGCGGCAAGTTTAGCGCGAGGCGGCAAGGGACAGCTAACTAGTCGGCAATGCACCTGACCTTGCGGGCGCGCGCAAGCCGTCGCCGAAGCGATGCTAATAAGCGATAAATCCCGGGGCTGCCGTCATGGCTCGGCTTCATTGAGCGCCGTATCTACATCATTAGTCACCTTATTGATACTCTCTCGCCCTCCCCCCTCCCCCGTCGCCGCTCTCTCTCGCCTCCCCCGGGCTGTTTATGGCATTCCAATTGATTTCGTCGGGAGAAGCGAGCTGCCGAGCGCGCGACGCTGCTGCAACCGCCGGATGCCACTGACTAATAGCCTTTTGTTTGCTAACCAGCGTCGGGGGCTCCCGACGTTTCCGAAAGGCATTTCGATTGTGCCCCGGGATTTTTCGTTTCACCTGGAAATTCAAAATAGCGTGGCGCTCTTTTGTCGTCGGCTCGGTTTGTCAATCGCGGCCGTGAGTCAACCTGCGAGATTTTGAGTGCTTCGAACCGTTACTTGGGTTACTGTAACCTTCGTTCAGTCTGCTTTTCAATTGTACTGAGAATTCGGGAATAGTACGAAAAATAGAATGTAGTATGAAAGCATCGAATTTTAACAAAATTTTGAGTTTGAAGATTGGCACCGTTATACAAAGATTTCTCTTTGAGAAGGATCTTCGTGATTACGAAGCCGATTATCTTCAATTATAAGGAAAAATCATGAAACCGTTGGTTAGATTCTTTCTTTGTACGTCTAATAAAATGTTGACAAATATTTTTTTTTTTTTTTGAGTTTACACTTATTCACAAAGTTAATGCAAGTTGACATTACGAGTGACATTTACAGATATCCTACCGTGTGATAATGTAACAATCCTAATATCTTCTTTAAGAGACACTAGAAGGGTTGAAGCGCACTCTGTTTCCGCCCATAATAATCTGATTAAAAAAATGAAAACAAAAATAATTGATATTCTGTTTTGAAATCGAGATATATATTTAATTTTTAATGTTATACTTCAAGAAGAAGAAGAAGAAGAAGAAGAAGAAGAAGAAGAAGAAGAAGAAGAAGAAGAAGAAGAAGAAGAAGTAGAAGAAGAAGAAGAAATAAGAAAAGCAGCAATGCTACACTAGATGAACTATGAAAATTTTAATATTCATTTATTTAGTCTGAATATTCAATGTATTAGTACCTTCTATTTTTAAATCCCGTATTCTGCAAAATTTGTTTCAAATTTATTTATAAAAACATGTATCCATAGTTGCCCAAAGGCTTTTAAAAATCCTGCACTTCGGACTGCTTCAGTTTTCGAAGGAAATAGCAGAAATAGTAAAAAGAAAAATATAAACGTAAATGCTCGCACAGAAACCACTTTGTGGCATAAAAGCTACGCTCGGATTGAATAAACTAAGAGAATCATAGTGTCGGAGAGAATTAAATAAAATTTAAAAAAAGAAAGAGTAAGGAAACACGATAAGATCCGGCCCGCCCTCCTTTTAGTGTTTCCTCCCCGGCTAAATACTTCCTTTTAACGCGTGTCCGACAGGTAAGCCGATTACACGGCCTTGAAGGCCTCTAGAAGTTCACGAGTCTCTTGTAGCTTCATTCATGCGTGCGAACTAATGGTCCTCTCGGGCTCGTGGAATCGAATTTTCTTAAATCATCGCCACAATAACGACGAAGAAATGAATAAATTACAATTTTCATTTTATCGTCACGCGGGCATGATTTAATTAACGAGCTTACGGTCTTCTCGTATTTATGCATTCGGTAAATTAATTACGTTACACTTCAATTATTGAATATTACTGTACGTATATAAAAGTGTTGCAATATTTCAGTATCCCGATTTCATTTGTTTAATCTGTTAAATCCATCTCGTCACTTCCATAAAACGCAGATAGTATGTTTTATGCTTTTTAAATAAATTTATTGCTTTCGTTTAATCCGCTTTATGTCGAATAAAATTGTAAAAATTGTTGAAAAACACTCGCATTTTGTAATAAAAGTTTGATGTAATTTCCTTTTTCCCTTGACCCAGTTAAACTTTAACGATTTTCTGTCTGTTTTTCCAGAGTCCAGCTATTTCTGATTGGAAATGTATGTACCATTTACTCGATCATCTGTCGATCCGACTGAGTAGTTAAATTAAAAATTATTGCGTACTTTTAAATGAAGTAGCTGTTATCACATTTGCCTTTTTTGTTCAAAACAACAATTGGTCTAGATAAAAAGTTTAATTCTTGATCATCGTTAATAATTTTTCATTTTTCAATTCCACTATATAGATAATACAAGACAATTCGTTTTTTGGCGTCAGAAAAATATAGCGATTCATAATAATAATCACATTAGAAATGCTTGAAACTTGAAATTACATAACCCATTTACTATACTATTTTTTAATGTTCACTTCTTATAGCGCCCTAGTAGTATTGGGAAGAAATTCAAAAATTCGCATGAAACTGGTCCGCCAGCGCGCAACTTGTTACCAATTTTTCCGTTCTATTCTTCTTTGTTCGAAATTAAATAAACCAGTTGACAGATCGGCGGGCATTGCTCGTGCGAGCAAAAAGCACGGCGGGAGATAAAATGTAAGCGGCCGACCACCAGAGTCTTTTCGTAATTGTGCCCACGCGTCAGGCGAATAAATAATCGATCATTGTACAACACGTACATAAATTAATTTTATAATATCGTTAAAGCTAATAAAGATAATTTTTCCTATCTGTCCACTTGACAAGGCTCGGCTCCGCGAGAGAGCCAGCCCACCCTTTCTCACTGATTCAGCAATAAAAAGATAATAAAATGTCGTCTAAAAAGGAGCAATTCATTCGCTCGAGTTGCGCGCCTGCTTCACATTACACAGATGCACTCGGCCCGGTTAAAAAGCCACTTGCAGCCTGACAACACACGTGGACGCGACAAGTGCAGCGTCGAGTTTACAGCCCGAGTGTGTAAAGAACAGATGAAAAGTGGTCGCTGTTCATTCGGTTCACGAGTTTAATACTATTTTTTATGCAACTATTCATTTTCTATTTATCATTGAAGGAGATTGAAAAAGCGCATACTGAAATTATGATCTGTCCTTTATGTAATTTTTTAACTAAAATATTCAAACACGTTTGAACAGCCTGATTTTTACTGCTATATATTTTACATGGATTCTGCAATATCAATTTTCTTTAGAGCAATTAGGGTGTCACTTTATTATTGTTTTTTGCTTAAATTTTTTATTCAAATCATCACATTTTTTAGTTAAAATATAACTTAATCTTAAAATGAGAAATTAGTTAAACAAATGTGAACAGTGACATGTCATGTTCACATTTTCTAAATTAATTTCAAATTTTCAGTTTTAGTTGAAAAATTAATCGCTGTAAAAAACAGGTGATTAAAAAACAAAATAATCTTCAAATGACTACCACTTGAAATCTCGCCTATATTGAATAATCTGCTTTATTACAAGAGGTGCCATAAAGCGAATTTTTCAAAGTTTATTTTGAGTTTCAAATATAATGAAGAAAATGATGAAGTCGATGTGGCAGATGCTATTCACGAGTTTCACAGCTTGTTAACAGCCAAGTCAAATTTTGAGCGTAATTAGATGAGCGCGAAATCCCTAATCCAGAATTTAACACTCAATTATTTTACACTGCAATTTTATATATTAAGAAAAATTTTAAATATACAGTATTAAAAAAAGTTGAAATTAAAAATCAATATTCTAACTTTGCAGACCCACGTCACTCTAAAAAAACTTTTCCCCAACAATATAACTAAAGCTCCCTTTAAACAGCGCCGCTGGAGAACGCCTTTGCACTAAGTATAAGACGCGAATACCCTCGCCTATAAATAGCCCTCTAAAAAAAGGGACCGTTAATAAACCCCGCGCAGAAATTCCAGGCGTCAGGTATATACATACGGCACCCCTGCTCGTCATCGCTCAGCGGCGCCCCTTCGGGATTCCCACATTTTTTTTTTCGGCGCTAATGATCGGCGCCTTGGACACGGCGCGCGCGCACACACACACACGCACACACGCACACACACACACATACACATAAACACACACACAAACACACACACACACACACACAGGCGAGGCGGTTTTATCGGTGCGAAATTGCGCGAGCGCGGTTACACCGTCGCGCGCAATTAGCCGCGCGTCGTCGCCCCGGCCGAGGCCTGATTAATGCGCTCCCCTTGATAATTGGACGCGCGCGCGAGAAATCGGACGCGCTAATGTGGCCCCGGCGCGATCGCTAAACGGTTGTGGCGATTACGCCGCGGACTTTTATTTATCGAAGGCTCCGCTTTTGACGTCACCGCTCCTCCTTTTCTTCCGAGGCGCTGAAATTTTTCCCACAGGCTGCGCGCGCGCCGCAAGTTATACTGCTGGCCGCTTCTTATTTTTGGTCTCGGGCGTTGATGTAAAATTGATAGACCGTTAATCCTTTTATTAACCGCGTAACGGACGAAAATATCGCTGCGTACACTTTTTTCTCTTCGGGCAGAAAATTACCTCTAATCCTCCTAATGGAGAAGATCCAAGAAGACTTCTTCTTTAAATAATCAGTGTATTTTTCGTGTTGTTGGAAGCGAATAGGCGGGGGGTTCGAAAAAGTTCTAGAAAAAAAGTAGGCACTCTCCAAACAGTCGGGAACGCGCGCGAGGCGCTTACAACTCGCCTCGCGCGTTTCAAAGACTTTCATCGCTCGCCGGGCTTTGGCTTTTCAACGCCGGCGCCACGGCTCAAACGCCTGTGCACACAAATTCGCCCGTTGGACTTCGCCGGCATTGTGCGCCGGCGATTCCGGAAGACGCCGCGGCTAATTCGCTCGCTTTGTTTACGTCTGCCCCGATTCGTTCCGCGTACGCGAAGTTTCCTCGGTGAATTCTAAACCGATGCTTTTACCCGACTACCCGAGTTGGCTGCCGGCGAATTACCTTTTAGGAGGGAAGGAGGTAAAAGTTCCGCCGGACACTGATCGATTGGCTGCCTTTCAATTGTTTCGCGGCGGGATATACCGAGTGTTTTTATCGAAATTTTCTGCTGATCGATCGAATCATAGCTGTAAATATAAATAGGATTTTTTTGGCTCGTTGAAATATTGATAGATAGATGTTTTGCTACTGAAAAAAAACATTGCTAAAATCAGACAGCTCAGACGGTGTAATCAATGCATACACGTATCACCTTTATTTAAGTCAAAATTTTTTATCGACGTTTTTACCTAATCGATCAATGTTTTATACTCGATATCAATTTTATTTGTAGGTACGAGATATAATAAATAGATATCACGATTTATATGTGTCTTAGCTTTAAAAAAATTTCTTTAGCAAACAATCATACAGAATAAATTGTGCTGAAAAAGATTAAATGAATTGAAAAATCTAAAACTTATATGTAAATCTTATATTTATTGTTACACTAATTCTATGAAGTTTACTTAAATCAAATCCTTCACTTGTGTCAAATAAATGCAAAATGATCATGAAAATAAAGTACCAGGTCAAATTTAAGGTCACTGACCTACTATTCTCTCCGAACCGAATAACTTTTTCCAAATAAATCTGAAGCTATTTTTGCATCCGCGTGTTGAAATGGACACTCCAAATTACCTTTTATCTTTCTGGAGTAAAAAGTAATAAATCTCACGTTTGCTTTAATTTATGTATTTATTTAACTCAAAATAGTTCTTTCCCTAGTGTATATAGTAATAGAGCTTAGATTTAAATCTATTTTTTGTACATTGTTGCTCCTGAGTAAGAAGGTACCAATTCAAAATCAAGTAGAAGAAGATACCATCTCAGAATCCGGCTGAAGAGATACCAATTCGGAATCCGGTTGAAGAACATACCAATTCGGAACCTGGTTGAAGAAGGTACCAACTCAGAATCCAGTTGTAGAAGGTACCATTTCAGAATCTGGCTGAAGTGGTACTAATTCGCAACTCGTTTGAAGAACATACCAATTCGGAACCTGGATGGAGAAGGTACCAATTCCAAGTCAAGTAGAAGAAGGTACCAATTTAAAATCCAGTTGTATAAGGTACCATCTCAGAATCCGGCTGAAGTGATACCAATTCGGAATCCGGTTGAAGAACATACAAATTCGGAACCTGGCTGAAGAAGGTACCAACTCAGAATCCAGTTGTAGAAGGTACTATTTCAGAAGCTGACTGAAGTGGTACCAATTCGGAACTCGTTTGAAGAACAATACCAATTCGGAACCTGGTTGAAGAAGGTACCAACTCAGAATCCAGTTGTATAAGGTACCATCTCAGAATCCGGCTGAAGTGATACCAATTCGGAATCCGGTTGAAGAACATACCTATTCGAAACCTGGATGACCTTTTTATGAAATTTTTTTTATTTGTTTTAAATAAATTCACTTCCGTAAGAGTAAGAGAAAAAAATATTCTCGTTGCTCCAAATATAAAAATAAAAAATCACTTGACTCGGATGCGAACAAACAAACCTTCATTCACACCGCGCCTCTTAGATTATATAACCAATGGAAATATCGAGGAAGCGCCGCTAAAGAGACACGCGGTGCTCGTTAACGCCACGTCGCCATCTGACGGACGGCCATCCGGAAGGGGGACGCCGGGGTCCGCAAAGTCGCTCGCGCATTCCTCGCGGCTCGCGCGTCCCCTTCCTCGGAGCAGCCGGCGTCTTCCGCGTAAAGGCGTCGCGCGCCGCGCGGATTTACGGGTTACGCGCGCGTTCCACGCTTTACGATCTCATTGGCGCGTTGTTTTTGCCGCTCCCCGCGCCACGCCGAGGATTAAGGGCTGAATTTTGGGATTCTACGGTGGTCTCGTCAGAATTAGATTTAAGAGGGCCGTGCCGCCGGCTAGACTGCCCCCTCCCCCCTTCACCTATCGTTAATTTCCGCGGGCGGTAAATTATTTGCGCGAATTCCCGCGGCGGCACCGAAATAAAGTTTATAAAGGTAAGAAAGGGGCCTGTGCGCCGCCGCCGGGCTATTTTCATTTTACGTCGGATGCTCGCAGCCGGCCGCGCCGGCGTTATAAGTGGGCATAAAGCGCCGGCAGTGAAAAGTCTATAGGGTTAAGACCAAACACGATGACGTAGTAGTAATATCGGTTCGAAGTCTCTTGGCTATTAATATAGGGTACTGTAACTTTGTGGATATTGATTTTAACTTTTTATTCTTCTGCCTGGAGATCCCTTTTTTAAATCACTACATAAATAGAGTTCGTGGAGTAAATTTAGAAGTTTAATGAACATTTTTTTAAAAATATAGTTTTTAGTAGACTAGAAAAATCTATTATATCTATTCTACTAGAATTCTCCAACATTCTTTGTTATTCTAATTGAAATATTGAATCCATATCCAAACATTTTGAATTTTGGCGCCATTGAACCAACCAAATCGCTTGTTTAAATCCTTCGCGAGATCCTGCCACCAGTTTTTAAATAAACTAAAACGTACTAAAATATTAGTTTTCGAGATTAATTTGGCTTAGTGGAAACAAAAAATGTTATTTATGTTTCTCGTATGGCGTTGAGTGAATATCTGGTACAAAGTTAATTATTTAAACAGAAGATTAATGATTTTTGAAACGAACTTTAATTATTTTAATTAAAGCCAAAAAATAATGAAATTAATTTAAGAGCAATAAAAGAGTTGCGTGCAGTCGAAACACACAGTAGAAACTCCGTTTTTGTATAGTACTAATCGAACAGATTAGACAAGTAGGTACAAGAATTTAAAGATCCTCCAAACCCGAAAATACCTTTTATTTACCAAAACGTCATTTTCTCCGTGTACCAAAAAGACAGAAATTAAAATCAAAGTAGAAATTCGTCAATACAGCAATTCACTATAAATAAATTCTTCGTTGATTTAAATTGAATTTCTTAGAAACGCTACATCAATTAATTAACGGACACCTCGAGTATTCCACGTAGCATTGAGAATCAAACCATCGTATTTTAATTCAAAGTAATCAGAAAATACAGCGACATATTCCTTGAAAATTCCTCCCGATCTATTCCGCCATCGGTTATGCGTCTCAGTAACCATATTTCACTGCGCCCGTAACCGCCCGGACGACACTTCGATTCAAAAAGTAAGAGAAGAAAAAAAGCGCGCAAGCTGTAACGCCGCTCGGCGGTTCGACAAAAATTTTTGATCGAATTTTATGTATTCCGACTAATCGCGCGCAGCGAGCCCGCGTACACGCGCATATCGGGATCGGGTTGCAAGTTTATTCTTCTCGGTGTTCGACGTCGTGTCGTCGACGCGTTAAAGGCGGCTACTCCGTTCGGCGAAAACACGCGGCCAGCTTGCCCGCGCCGATCGGTAAATTCAAACGGTCGTTATAATACATCGCGTCGTTAGCGCATCGTCGCGAGCGCGCGCCGAGTCCTTCGTCGCGTTTCTCAGATTACCTTTTGAGTTCGTCGCCTTCTACGAGCTGGGGGCTTAATGGGAGGTGGCATAATTAATAAGATATGACATACGCGTTTTATTGTTTTAAATCGCTGGAGTATGTAAATTTTATTGCTGTGGGAAAAACTCGGAAACGCGCGAAGTAATAGGCTTTGATCGGTTTATCTTGAGCGATTTATTTCAAGGCTCCGCGGAGGATGCTGAAGCCTCGGCTGTTTTAAACGTGAAAATACTTCTTCGATATCGGGTTCGGGATTTAGAAGCTGACTGATAGCCGTGTGGTCATTTTTATTATAAATTTTTTTTTAAGTCTCATTTTTCTTTGGCTGTTTTTTAAACGTTTAATTTAACGAGCAAGTACGATTTCATTTTGTATTGCTGATTTTTTAATTTAAAATAGCATCGACTTATTTTTGACTTTTGAAAATATTGAATGATTTTAATTGCTGATGCATTTTGAATAAAGATAAAATCGAAATATTTTAGGAATGTAATATCGTGCTTTCTGAAAAACGTACTTATTTCAATAGAACGATTGTATTTAGACTATTACAGATTTAAATTAACAAACACGCATTGCATTTTTCTGGAAACCCATTTAAAATGAACGCAATACTTGTCGATGTTATTTCTAGCACCTCATGCTATCGTCAGGAAAATATCTACAAAACAGAAAACTGATGATCTTCATTTTCACATTTGCAATATTCGCATCTCACTTGCGCCTTTATATTATATTTTAAAGTTCCACAAGATTCAAATAAAATTTTCCCAAATTACAATTTATTTTACTTAAATGTTAATTAAGCAAATAAATGAAAATCGTTTTAATAGACCGATACTCAGAAAACTGCGAGTATGAATTTTTAATGGCGACCGATTGTCTAAAAGTGCGTGCGATGACGCACGAAAGCAGTCTTCAAGCGTATACAAAAATAAATCCGTCGCCGAGGTGCTCGCGGCCGTGTAATTTATTAAATAAAGTTCGGACAAGCGATTTTTTTTCGCTTTTGCGGCACGACGAGATCGGAAAGTCGAGAGATGCTCTAGTGACAAGCTATAGCCTTTATATCGGATCGCGTCGCACTTGGTAACGAGCGAGTTGAAAAGGGAGCAGCTGGCGAATGAAAAGGGGGAGAAAAGAACGTCAAGAGCGAGGAAAAAAATGCGACAGATAAAAGGCATGCACAAAAGATAAAGGTACACGGAAATAACAACGCCGGACCAAATGCCTTACTCACAAGTATGAAAATAGTTTTTAGGTATGTAATCGCAGTTTTAACGCGCAATAAAACGTCGCTTACAGTCAATTTATTTATGTAAATGTTTTAAACAGAAACTTGACAATTACATTAAATTATTAAATGGACAATTATTACTGTTTTATATTTAATTCTTTCATCGTCATATTAAGATCCCATGTGTTACGGTACCTCCAAATTTCGTTTACATCTGAAATATTTAAATTAGTACATTTATTTAAAAAAAAATTATTTTGAGATCATTGTTTTCTCGATTGCTTTAAATATTTTATTATGAAAATTTATCGCAAACGTACGTCTTTTTACTAAAAACCTTGTACCTAATATGGATAATTAAAGGATTAATTGAATGTGCAATTGAAGACTATTTACAACTTAAACTTCATGTAAAGGATAAAACAGGGGTAACAAAACGAGTAGGTGTGACGACAACGAGAAGTTACGGTGCAACTCTATCATCAATTCATTGATAATTGAACATGTCACGAAAGGAGGCCTCGCGTCCGAGTTTTCTGCTCTCTTGTGTCCGACTACTTCGATACTTTGTCTCGCACTTCGCTTTATCGACTTTTCTTTCTACCTTTATAAAGTTACGCGGAAATTTTCGCGGAGAAAAGTTCGCGGAAATTTATTGATGACTCACACTGTTGTTTCTGTACATACGTCTTCAGCAGAAGCAATAATAACATTTTTCAAAAAGAAATATAAGTGACACTTTTCGGAAAGATTGGTGGAAGCAGTTAGAGAAGATCCATAAATAAAACGATCCTCAAAACTAATGTAGAAAAAAAAAATTATCAGATTCGAACGCGATATTTTTCTTTCAATGAATAGAGAGATTCTTGGAACCGTTTTCCGTGTAATAATTTATGTATTATATTAAGATTTTGAAACTTGTGCATGGAGAAAAATGCAGCATTAAAAAGTACAGTATACTTTTTATTAAAGCAAGAACAAATTCGAAAAATTCGATAAATTAGTGTAGTGAATAGAAAAATGTTATATAAGTAAACTAAATTTCACTTTTAAGTATAATAAATTTTACCACATTTATAATAAAATTTGCTAGACACTCTATTTTTTTTTTTATTTTTTGCTCACTTTAATAAAGACTATAACAATTTTTAAGGCAACATTTTTCTTCACGTGATATATTTACTATTTAAAAAAGATTTACTGTTTTGAAGTAATAAATAATACAATAACCAAAAAGTCTAAAAGTCGCCTAATTGTAAGTACTTACCATTTTCAAACTGGTTTGCAGATCATGATATAATTATGTGCTTTAAAAAAATCGAGATAAAAAAAACGTTTTTTAAAAGTACTGCTCCTTTTAAGTGCATTTAGGACAAGCTTACGCACTAGCGTAAGAAAAAAATGCTGACCCACTGCAGAGCACAAACGAAGCGGCAACCGCCGTGCTAGCTTATCTCTTGGCATCGTGGTGCCCGCATATCCATTCGTGCACGTTAGATATGTCGAATGGCCTGGCAGTGATGGAGCGGTGCGATAACGCATCTGGTCTACACTTTTGGGTAACGTCTTTTACCGACCTATCATCGGTAGGTTTAGGGGAGTTTTTTCGGTTTTTAGGAAATTTTCGCCCTTTTAGAAACTGATAATAATTTAGGAAAGGTATTTAAATGCAAAGATTAATAATAGTTTTTTTGTATACGTGCAAAATACCTAAACGTTAATATATAGTTTGAAAATTAAGTCCTTTCGAGAGTAAGTCATGATTCTGTTCTGATCAGGTAGCATAAGACAGAGAGCATGAAATGAAGTTCTTAAAATTATGCCTTTTATTCAATTATTATACCTGCTTTTAATAATTCAAAATTAATATTTTTATCTTCTAGAATGAAATGGACGAATCACGATCTTTTTTGTTGCACACTTTTTTTAATTATACATTCAAATACATATTGGTACTAATGTTGCTTTATTAGATTAAGTATGAATTAATTTTAAACCATTTAATAGAACGTAATATTCCTTTTTATAAAATTAAAAACAATAAGAAGATGTCGAATATCGAAATCGAAGTTTAATTAAATATGATTCATTATTTATTATACAAACGGCATAAATAATAAACTTCTTAGCTTTTTATTATTCAGCGTAATAATCATCTTTTTTTTTATTTCCATTTTTATTTACATTTTATATAAGAAATTTTTGAAAATGATGTACTCAAAATAATAATTGATTTTATAATTAATGAGTAAACATAATACGATGCCAAAAGTATTTAATAATTATTAAAGCATCTGTTAGTCTCTTCCACAGAAACTAAAAATAGTTCACAAAGATAAGAATCTGTGAAAAATGATGATGAAGATAAATTTAAGTTGAACTAGAAATGATAAGAGACATTAAAAAAACTACGTACATTAGAGGATAATTAATTAGATGCATTAATTTTAAACCCGACTACAATGTATAAATAGAAAAGCTTAATAACATTAATACTGACAGTGGGATATCTTGTTTGCAAGTACTAAAACTTTACGAGAACGAAGCCAAATGTTGAGCGTCATTACCATGCTAATGTCACCGTCATTAAAAGCTCTTCATTGAGAAAATACAACTTCCTTGCATAAGACTCATTCTGTACTTTCCACGTAAGAAATCGCGATCTAGATCGCATACGCGGAAAAATTGTAATCTCGCTGAAAACGAAACAATCCTCTTTGGCAAAAAAAATCGCGACTTTCCAGAATCAAGCCTGACCCTAATACCAAAATCGCTCTCGTTCGAAGGTAATAATTAACCTCGCCTTCGGGGAATCGAGCGATTTCGGGAGAAAGACATAAAGAGTCGCCCGGCATCCCGAACGAAAGAGGCGGAGAGAAAGCGTGTCGGGTGGGGAATGGAAACAATAAAAAAAAATAAAGGGGGTGTTGGCGACTCGTCGTAGTGGCGTCGCGTTCGTGGAAAAGCGCGCGAAAATTCAATTCGAACGAGCGGTGATACCGCGGAATGAGACCTCAGCTCGGGCTTGGATTAGCTCCAAGAGACGCGAGCAAAAAGGTCTTTTACAGAACTGCTGGTGGTTAGCCAAAAAGCCGCGGAAGTGGGAAGGAAGCTCGAGGAAAAAGGCGAGGAGCGGAAAGAAAGAGAAGAGAAAGCGGGCGAGGCGATGTCGTTGTGGGATACGAAAATTACGTGCATTAGATACCGGGTGATGTAATTATCAATTTTCCCTCGTACATTAGGTAACGGAACGAGCGGAGCTTTCTTGTGGCATTGTAATTAATACTTCATAATGATTACTTTAAAATGCACTTCTAATTTTACCGTAACATAAATTAGCGTAATGCTAAAGTGAAAAGCCTGGAAAATTACCATTCGCGTTAGAAAACTTTAATTTGGTAATGTAGACGGTATGTTGCCTTTTTTGGAAGCAAAATAATGCGTGGAAGTTGATATTGCGAAAAATGTGATACAAAATTACAGACTTTAGTGCGTAAAACGATGGTGAAAAGTTTGCATGGAAACCACCTGGACAAACTACAGTTGGTCCGCGATGACAATGCGTGAGCTGCAGGAGGCGATATTCTTGCTCGCCGGATGGAGGGAAAAGTACTGCTCCAATAAAATGTTTTTGTGGAAAATTGTGGAATGGCAGCAGAACTGACACAGCTGAAAGAAAATCTGGCATGCGTTTCACGAAATCTCGCCATTTCCAAAATTTATAGGCGCTGTAACTGCCTACTACGGACAGACAAAAATCTTTTCACTGGCCGGCAAAAGTGAACATTTATTAAATAAATTATTGATCTCTAAAAATAAAAACTGGAACTATTTATTTAAAATATGGCAATAAATATGGATACACTGACAAAAATAAATGGGAACGTTTTCAATAAATTATTTAAGATGGTGGAAATATTGAAAATGTGAGAATAAGTGATAGAATCTTTACAAAAATTAAAAATTTTATAGACAATTTTCCTACATAATTTTCTTCAGTGTATAAACTACTAAAAAAAGAAAAATTAATATAGTTTTTTAAAATAGGAATTAATTTTACTATAAATGCGGTAAAATTCAATATTTTAAAATTAGTTAATCATTATTTTGCTAATTTCTTTTCATTTTTCGAGTTGGTCTTCGCTTTAGTAAATCTAGACCACGAGTATATACACACTAACTTTTATTGCAATTTGAAAATAATGTTACGTAAAAAATTGGAAAAAATGTATAGAAAATTCATTTCATCTACTGCTCTATTTTATTTATAGTCCTGGTCATTCAGAGATAAGCTTGTGTTTATTTTCCAGTCGGAACCCATAGATAATAGCTTTATTGTTATAACCTACCCAGGTATCCCCGCGATAAGAGGAACATCTCACCTGATACATCGGAGCCCGTAATCCTGCTTATCGCTTTTGCATGCGCATAGAACATTCGGCTTTAAAATTTTGAAAGAAAAAGGAAGTATCCAAGCAAGAGGCACCGAAATAAATTATTTCTCGATAGAGACATTCCGAGAAGAGGCTAAGTACCGGCGTCGCCGATTTCTCATCCCATACCGAATGAACATGCATCTCGCCGGATAAATCAACGTATCCCACTTCTCTACTCTCGAATCTTTTATTCGTCCCTTTTTGCACCTCTCGTGGTACACACATTACCCCGATGTACTTAGAGTCTCAAAAGCAGTGAGCGCTTTAATCGACCTTTTGCGTGCCACATCGCACTCTGTCTATGTACTACATTCAAATTGTTACATCCCGCGTTAAGGGAGTAGTTGAAACATTTTTTTGTAATTAAATTTTTCTTTTTATGCTAATGGGTCACGGTCGTAAAGTTTATTTTACATTTCATGATTTTTTTCTATAATTAATGTCTATTTCTTTATTTATAAGTTGATTATAATTTAAGTTTTATTCAATTAATTTGAAATAAAGACTAATAAGCTAATTTTTATATGCGGTCAGACTGTCCAATTTTTTATATGATCATTGAAAATGCACCATGCTTGCGAATCATTTACATAGAATATTTCACTGGATACGTACTTACTCATTTAAACTAAAACGCACTTGGACCTAGAAGCAGTAAAATATTGCTTAATGTACTTACCGCCAGGTGGACTCTGATACATCTCTCTCACCAGCAGATTTGTTGTCTCTCTTTTATAAGTAAATCACCTTAAGAATTTAGTGGTTAGCCATCTGAAAAAGGCAGTTGGCGCTCTACTATTTAACAAATATTTGGATCAATCAACTATCGAAAAAATTGATTGAACTCATAATCAATGTAATCAAATGTCACTTTTTTGTTCGAACTTTACTTCATTAATTTGAGTAATAATAATTAGCCTCTTGATATTACCATACATCAAAATTGGTTGAACTCTTATAATCAATGTAATCAAATGTCACTTGTTAAGTACCATCATTTTCTCCTTTAATTTACGTAATAATATTATTACCATACATAAATACATAAAGAAACAATAAAAATATACGTAAAAAGCAGAAACGCCCTTTACAAGGCGTGAGTGAAACGGGCTTCCAGGTCAGTGCAGAAAACAATGCAGAGCCGTTTTTCTCCCGAGCATCCCGAGAGGGTCGAAATACTCGTGTCCGATCTCGGCGGGAGTGAATTCTCCGGACGACGGGAGGGAGGGGGAGCGAAGAGCCGATCATCGATCACCGGGCAGCGCAGTAGATCCTCGACGACGACACGGGTTCGCTCGCTCTTCTGCCGCGCCGATGTATTACCCCCCGCCCCCCTCCCTCCCCTCGCAAAGATCCCGCTATCAGCGAGGCATCTCTCACTATCTCACGATACACACATCGCTCGCGTACATCCGAGGAGATCCGAGGGAATCTCGCCCGCCCGTCTCAGGCCGATCACGATCTCTCAAATCGCCTGCAAAATTGTCTCTGTTCAAACTAGCCTCGAATGAGGATTGCATCGTTCAAAGCGTCTGAAACGTTCTGACATTTTAAAGAATCTTCAAATATTTCTATTTCTTTTACAGTAGGACAATGATGTAATTATGTACATTTTTGGTTTTGCGTTTGAGTTGAATGATAGAATATACATAATTTTCTATTTTTTTTATGAAAAGTCAAGGAAGATGATTGCTTCTAATATAGAGTTTTTTATATAAAAAAAAGCAGTAGAATTTCTCATATAGGCAAAGATAAAAATATCGTATACACAGGTATATTAGTAATGTTGACAAAATAAACTATATATAAATAAAACCCTATAAGATCAAATTAGAAGTTGTTTGTTTCATTATTCAGTACTGGAAAACAATTTCCAGTTTCATGTAAATCATTGACCCAGAGGGTTAACACTGTGCTGGTCAGTTCTGATTATTTTTTAATATTACAAATTATTGTGATCAATTCATAATGGTAATATTTCTTTAACTAACAAAAATTAGTGGAATATTGGAACGCTCTCTTCAGCAGTTTTTCACTAATTCAACTTTAGAGGGTTGTCAATTGCCAAAGGGGGTGGTTTTTAAAACAAAATATCCATTAAACTTAGATAATTATATAAATAATAAATAAAATCGGTTTCAGCATTCATGACTCCCAAAACCTGAAAAATAAAAATTTCAAGGAATCATTATTTTACTTTTAAAAAATCATTATCACCACTTTCCATATTACTCGTATTACCACTCATTTGCATATTACATCATTTGAATAAAAAAAGGAACCAGACACGGCCATCCATCAAAAGGAAACTCGTTTCTATCTAAATGTGGAAAATACAGAAATCGATAGTGTTATGATTTATTGATGACCGTCCAAATATTTCGTGAACACCGTGGATAGGCCCGACAGGGAAGAGCTACCCCCTAAAAATTAGTCTAACGTATCAATCAGTGCCTAGTTAATCCCCACCGAATCGCGCGTAAAAACACGTCAGACAAAAAAAAATCAATCATCATACTTCAAGCCGTGAAACGGGAGGGTCTTTATGCCGCGGTTACCGCGGCGCCCCCAAAAATAGCCGCGCGCGCCCACAACAATCATCAATCGATCCGATTCCGCGTGCCTCCTCTCGTACGGGGAATCGTAAACGCGTCATCCCGTCACAAAGTGTTCGCAAGTAGGTAGCCGGGCTAAAACAGCAGCGGCTTTATTCATTAGGCACTTTATGCGCCGAGCGAGAACCAGAGCGAGCACGAGAATTTCTTTTCAGCCTGGAGTGGGGGGGAGAGGGGCGGGGAGGACAGGGAGGAGGGAAAAAGGAGCTCGGCGAGCAGTTTTTCATGCATTATGCCCAGCTCCGTGCAGTCTGCCTCGGATCGTCGTCCCCCCCCTCCCCCTTCGTTCCCCCCTATCCCCCCACCCTCGAAGACGCATCGTTCGGCTCTCTTTCTTATATATACGTGCATCGCCGCTGCGTCGGCTTACATCCTTCCACCTTTTCTTCTCTCGTCCTCTTTGTGCTGTGGGCTTTATTGTTGTCACTTTTCTTGCTCGTCACTGTTTTATTTGGAACCTCGCGGCGCTTTAACACTCCGCTCGGCTATTTGTTTATGATTTTTCAGCCAATTAAGCGGTGCATTTTGAATTTTGCGCGGGTAAGCTGATCCTCGCGTAGATTCGAATTTCACGCGTTACAATGTAGGCTAGTTTTTTGGTCGACTTTGTCGGTTGACACAGATACTAGCGATTGTCAATGAAAAGTTGACATCATTTTTAAATTACCTGTTTTAGATCCTTTCTAAATGGCGTTGCTATATGCATTGCAGGCGAGAGTAAGCTCGATGAGTTTTGATTGCTCGTTATTAAATCATCAATTTTATTTAAATTACCAATTGCACAACGGACGATATTACAAAAGCTGTAAATAATGAGAACGAGCTCATTTGAATACTCATTTCTTCTTTTAATATACATACGTTGCAAAATTTACGAATATTAGGCATTATGAAAGAAATAGTACCATGTGTTATATATAAAACAGTAAAACTAAAAGATATTTAATAGTGCCACAAATGAAAATGTAACAATAATAATTTCACAATATTTAATGCCTCTGCGTAATATTTATGCTAAATAAAATTAGCGTTGTATTGCATATTCGTTGAAAAATGAAATTACTTTGGACGACAGCTTAACTTGCAAAATATATTTCTGCGAGATTTTGAGCTGCACTTTGCTTATGTCATTCTACTTAAATTTGTCTTCATAATTTATTAGCAGCCTATCTTGTTAAGTTCAAAAACCAACTGCGTAGCTTTTTCTGATACGAAAGATAAAAAATTATGTGTTATAAATATTTTAGTCACATAGAATGAATTTGGTCAAACATCAAAGTATTATTAGAAGAATGATTTTAATTGTATATAAAATAGTTCATGAAACTAATTTAATTCTTACGAAAAAGAGAATTCAAATGTCTGTCTTAAAATTGTATTTAAGTACCAGGTGTAAAAATTGTGAATCAAGTTCCATTTACATATTTTCATTTATTACAAAAGATAAATATTACCGCGATTATTAATTTTTTAATAACCAAAGTATCAGAAGAAGTGAAAATTTACCTCTTAACGCGACCTACCGAAGCGAATTTCCCCGGTCCCCGCAATAATGCGCAAAAGAACGAGAAAAAAAAGGATTGTACAGAAATACAAAAGTAAACGAAATGACGAGAAAGAGGCGTAAGAGGCGCAAAGCAGAACAATTTTAGCCTAGCTCCTTAAATTACCCGTAAATTCCCATCATTTATTACGCTCTTAATAAGCGCATAAAGCGCTAAAAAATACGATATCGCGAAAAATGCCAATTGTGCCCGAAATTGCTCTCTCAAACCCGACGATTTGCGGGCAGCTTTCGAGCCGCGGCTCGAAAGCAACAAAACCACGAGGAGCAACAAAAAAAGGAAGAAGGCGCCGCGGTAACGACGAGATTCAAAAGAAAAGGGAGCGACGGAGGAGGGCAGAGAGCGAAAAGAGAAGGAAAAATCAAGAAAGAGGATAAACACAAGCAGCAGCCGAGAATCGGTCTCGGTTCCCTTCCACCGGTTTCTCGGTACCCTCTCCCCGCGCACACGAACGCACGGGCCGACCCACACGCTCGCGCGCGAGCTCGCGCACGCACACACACACACGGGCATCGGGACAAGATCGACGCCCCCACCGCCGCGCGCTCGACCTCTCTTCTCTCGCTCGCGTTCTTCCCCTGCGGAGTGGGTCTACTGGCGCGCGGTGTGCCGACGACCGCTAGTCGAGAGCCGACCGCTCGCCGTACTCGTCGCGCGAGAACAGCGCCGGTCCCGTCGGCTTCCCGTTCGATTTTTCGCGCGTGCACACCGGGAGTACACGCGATAAGAAAAAAACCCCCCGGTTTTTCTTTAATACAGTTCTACAACTTTTTCCGCAGTTTCACAGTGTGCACATACCGATAGAAGTAACATACCGGTTTTTGCAGTGAGTCCCGCGGGACTGTGAAGTTTTGACTTTGCGGGAAATTCGAATTCAGCGGGGCATTGTTCCGGGGCCATATGCTCGGTGGTGCGTGGTCTGAATGAGAGACACTCGCGACGATGAACAGTGAGAGCGACAGGCGGTGTCGACGAGTTGTGCAGCCGCTGGCCGACGGGTACGGTAGCGCGAGCGGGCCGATCGCGAGTCGCGACCGCGACCGTCGCTCCTCGCCGGCCTGAGTACGAGGGGAGAGCGCAACATCCGCCCGTCAGTTGGCGATGCTGCCATAGGCTGAACTTGAAGGAATGACCCGCTGAAGGGTGCAGGGAGCGGACACAGCAGGCACGCGCGGATGTGTCGACGGTGTTGTATGATAATTATGAAGGGTAAGATCGAACGCGGTCATACCGATCTTATATATCTTTGAAATAACAAATAGGATTTTTAGGAAATACTAAAATGTAAAGTTGATGGATCGTAGAGATATTATTGTGTAATTTATGTTGCAGTAGTGTGCGTTAATTATGAAGAGTAAGGTCATATAGTAATATCGATCTTCATAATATCGATTTTAATGTACAGTTATTTAATCGCTTTTTTATAGAAAAAAATAAAGTTAGATCGCAAGAAAATTACATATAATGTAAATGAGAAAATTTGATCTTTTAATTACAAAAATGAATAAGGAATGAAAGTGTTGTCTGACAGTTACGAAGGAAGAGATCGGATACAGTCATACCGATCTTGAATATCTTTGTAATAACAACTAGTTTTTGGCGCTATTTTATTAAAAAGTAAAGTTGCTAAATCGTAAAGAAATTATTCCTACTTGTGAGGGTATTATGCAATGATTATTAAGGGTATAGTCATACCGATCTTCATAATATCGTTATTTTAATATGTAGAAATTTATACGTTTTTTTATACAAAAAAAAATAATAGAGTCGTTAGATCGCGAGAAAATTATGTATAATGTTCGTGTGCAAATTTGATCTTTTAATTATGAATATAAATAAGGAATCGTACAGTGTTGAAATCGATATAATTGGGTTTCCATCAAACTTTTGAAACGTGAATATCATTATAGTTAACCGCAGAGTTGACTAGCGCATTGCTCATGTTATTTTAGCTGAAGTCTGGATAGGTAGCAATTTATATTAATAATCAAGATTATGTAAATTTAAGAATATATTCTTTTGTATCTCTTGCGCGTCGTTACGCTCTCTTTACAATAATTTTTAATTCAGTTGCCACTGATTCATATTTAAACGCTCCATTTTCTAAATAGTCATTCTTAAATAAAACCCAATCTACATGCAACCAACTCTACCCTGAAGTCCATTTTTAATACAAAAAAATTATTTACCACTTCGTCATCGTAAATAATTTAAATATTTAAATAAATAAATCTTTGTATAACGTCCAATTAATCTATTGTCACGAGATTCATTGTTTCGCGAGAAATTGTAATGACACAAATACCTTGCCGTTTCGTTCATCTAATCACCTTTTTCTCGTCTCCCCATATCAGTCTATTTTCACGAGTCTGGAAACACGCGGGCGTTCATCGACCGAGACGCACTTCCTCGTTAGCCGACGATTCTTATCGGGCGCCTGCGCGCCGAGCGATACTGCATATCTCCCGATGCTCTTCTCTCTCGATTAACGCCGCGGAAAGTAAATGCGAGATGCAATTTTTGCCATTTCCCCTGATACTCCGGGCACTTATCAAATTGATCCACGTGTTCTAAAATTTGATAAACGGCGAATAAAGTGAATATAAATGTCGCTCTTGCAATGGTTGTAAATTAACGATTTTGTTTTGTTATAATTATCAATTGTTTCTCGAGGAAATTTTTAAAAGGTTTCTTTGTTAGTTATTACGTTTTTAAGAGGAAAATTAGTGGGTAGCTTAATGGTGATTTAATTATTACCTTCACATAAATATTGGCGAGAAATTTTGTCATCGACGTATTCGTGAATGAAATCATCTTACGCTTAAACATCGCGCAAAATGCTGAGAAGCGATATCCAAGAAAACACGACATTAAAATTAGTATCGCGTGTAAAATGGAAAGAAGATTTGGAGAAACCTTCGTAGTAAAGCAAAATTCGATTTGTGAATGAGTCGTCTGATTCAGGCATCTTCATTAGCATGAACAGTGGGCTCCGGTGCCTTGTTTGTCGTCGAACGGTACTGGAAATCAATTTTAACGCAGGCGTTCCTCTAAGCTAGCTTTTTCAAATAGTCACTTTTTAAATATTTAAGAACAGTACTGCTTTTAATTTTTAATTCTTTTAAACAATCCAAAATGTTAAAATATCATTTTTTATGTGCGTATAATATTATAAAAATTATTTGCTCGATAGTGATAAGGGTATTGTTTTTAATTTAATTTTTCTCGTGCGCGGGTGAGTCACTTCCTACAACTAACAATTCGCAACTCACTAATCACAAGTCACTTACAGAGTGTAGGATATTTTCATGTTTCATTTGCATAGCATAGCAATCGTTCAAATTGTTTCTCTGACAAATTACCAATATTATTCATACTCGTCATGTACAAATTTGTCACATGTCAATTTATCACTTTAAGTGATTCTTGAAAAATATTACATTTTTCTCAGTCTTTAAAAAAAACAGTAAATTTTAATTTTTAAAAATACACATAAACAATGGATCTTTTCTCATAATTATGCTAATAAATAATACAAAGTATTATTGCACTTGCTTCTTTTTTTCAAAACGCCTGACTAAATATTCGTTACTGTTTCGTGAAAACATTCATTTTCTCGTTTATCCACACTAGTGTTTATTTATAAATCTCGCAAATTTTCACGTACCGGAACCGCGGCGCACCGGGACTATATATCGGTTCGCTAACCGGTCAATTTCCGCGCGAGCAGATAAGCCCGAAAGCTCGGATCGTCCACCGCGTCACGTAAGTATCGTCCCACGTGACGAAGAAATAGGAAACGTCTTCGGTGACGGGCAGGAAGAGAGCTGCGTTCAATGCCAATTTAGTCCGTACACGCCCGCTTTTTTTCCGTCTCGCTCTTTTGTGCGTTAGATAATGGCTTCGGGTGGCATACCCTTTTTTCACGCTTACGTAATCTTATGTAACCTTTTTGTCGTGCCGACGTAGGAGGACGCGACTGAGCTTTGTTTTTTCGTTTAATCATTTCGCATCGGTCAGCTGGTTTTTTTTTATCGATTCTACCATGTCAAGAAGTCAAAAAGAGATACACTTGTTTTGTTCGACACTTCAAACGCTCTAATTATTATGCAATACTCCTAACCTTCGTTAGTGCAAATGTTCATTTTTATTTATAAAAAGTCATTTGTTTATACTTCGTATGCGTAGAATAAAAGAAGTGCAGTTATCATCGTTCGCGATGTGCTTTTATTAGCCGCGAATTCGCGATAAGCTTTTTACAGCGCGCGCTTGACGCAAGCGTAACAAAAGACACGAAAATAAAATCGGCAAGGCGCCTCGGAGAGTCGCACCGATTAAAATCGCTTTGCGCAATGACTCGGCCCGATACTCGCAACGAGAGCGAGGCAGCAGTTGCAACCTGTTTTTTTTTTCTCTTCTCGTCTCGTCGTCGAATCGACAAAAATTGGACAAAGAATTCGTCGAGGCGCGCGGAAAATCGCCGGGCAAAAATAACGTCGGGCGCCAGTCTGCCACGCTATCGTCGCCGCGCGATTATTAGATGCGCCAATTGCGAAAAAGCGCCGTGCGTATCGCGGCGCAACGACGTTGATGTGCCGCCGCCGCCGCCAATTCGATCGGCATTCAATTTGCCGAGCGCGGAGCATCGAAAAATGCAATTTGCTCGAGCGATGGGGCGACCCCGGGTGATTTAAAGGCGCGTCGATTCTTTTCCGCCGATCCTTTCGTTGTTCATTGGTGAGGATTATATTTACAAGGCGCGTCGCGAATCAGGAAATCACGTGAGAAAAAGACAATATATATTTTCCTCGATTTTTTTTTTTATTTTATTTTACAGAGATTTTCCGAATAAATATTTCCTTGACTAATCATAATATTGAATTCCTTGACTAATCAAAACATATTAAAAACTAATTTTTTTAAACTAACGAAGTATCTAGTAAATTAGAAAGAAACATATTTACTTGAAACGACTAATTTTTTTCAGAGATAACATCCTACTTAATTAATTAATTTGTACCTTTTTTCCAATCTTCATTTAAATGAATCTGTGAACCACTTTTTTACTTTATTTCGCATAAAATCATTTTGTAATAATTAATTATTTTTCAAACTTACAAAGAAACCTGCGCATCATTAAAATCCACCTCGCGTAAAGGATATTTCTGGACGCGTGAGGAAAGAAGTCGGCTATTCATAAATCTAATAAAATTCTCGACTTCCTCAAACGTCAGTGCCGAGGCTCGTCTGAACCCGCGGAGAATGAAGCCATGAATTTACTACAAATAAGATCGATAAATCTCCTATAGATAAATAACCGACGTAACACTTTTCCGCGCGCGGCTCGGGGCGCGCGCGTATAGGTGTGCACTCCGCATAAAAAGCATGAACGGTTACGTGTCCTAAAAAGCATCTGGAGATCAAATCGCCCGGTTCTCTTATATACATTTCAAAAAGATCAATTACTCCTCCTACGGTAGGCCACCGCGTCTCCTTTATCTCGCACGAGCAGTGGATCGATCGGTCTACATTTTGCGCCACCCTCCGCCTCTTATACTTAGAAGAGTGAAAAATTCGAAATGTCACTTTTTTCAGAAAAATCAAGCTCAGTGTTCGCTCGAATGGTTTTTCGCTCTTCCACATTTTGAAAGGCATGAATCTCGGTGTTTCGCGGATCGGGAAGACGCCGACGGCCGAGTGTCGATGAAAAAAAGAGGGAGAGAAGCCCGTGAATAGCCGTCTAATTGACCCAATTCCGCGGCGATCGGAGGTGCACGGATATCAATACGGTCATCAAATATGCGCGACGGGCATTGTGTCGGATGCACAGAGCCGCGGCTGGAAAGGAAACCTTAGTCCCGCTCGGAGATGTACGGCGTAGATGTGTGTCGGCCGCTCGCTTGTTCCATATATCGATTTTGAACGGTTTTCACGCCTCTTGTATTTTTTATAGCGCGAGCCTTTTTTATTACACGCGACGCGTCAATTTTTTACGCCGCCTCCGGAGAGATGAATAGGAGCTGCGGATTTTACGACGGCTCGGAAATTTTCATCGCTTCGGGAGGGATGTCAGCTACTTGAATTACGTTTCGTAAATTCGGAGATAAAAGCTTCATTAGCGCCAGTCTGGGAAATGCAGATGTTGTAAAATCGCTTCTGATAATAAGTGGTAACGGTATCGCCGTTTACGCTTGTACAAGCGACACTTTTCGAAAATAAAAATTTCGCGGCCTCATCGCTGTTACGCTTATCAGTATTTCAAGAGATAATTTTCATATTACAAACAAAATTATGTTTTGTTTAAAGAAAAGCTGATAAGATTCTGCTCCGTTGTTAAACTTAGCGCTTATCTTCATTCGAAGCAAGAATTTTTCCTAAACAAATAGAAGATCCTATTTTCGAATAGGCACATTTAACAAGTACTTTTTTTAAGCTCCTAAATTACAAATTTTTAAATAATCATTTTTATTAAAAATTAATTAAAGTAAAGTGTATAATATTCAAAAGTTAACTAGAAGAATAATTTTAAAATTTTTTAAAATAAATAAAGTATGCATAGTTTTATTAAAATTTTAGTTATATTAGAAGAATGACATACCTTTTAGGCGTGAAAAAAGAAAATGTACATCTATCAAACTTTCCAAATATTGACAAGTCCAGATGCATTTGAACCTGGTGCAATCTAATCTCGCCACTTCCGCCTTCCATTCCACAATCGTTAAGTCACCTCACGCGTGGAACTGAAACTGACGCTTCTTTCCTAATTCAGTGCTTCTTCGCGAGGGAATTACTCAAGACGCTGGTTAGCTTTCCAACGTCTCGAAAAATTCATATATTTTATTTTGTAATTGATACTAAGCGATCGCTAATGATCGCCGAAGGATTACCATGCATTGATTCACTCGACTAATTAGTGTACGCTCGCGCACTTAACGAGCCGCTAATCAATTCGAGTCACGAATCGAAGGAACAAGTGGCAGAAGAGTCGTGTACCCTCCTGCATGCAAACAATGCAACACTCGTTCGCCAAAGTTCGGGTCGATTTAAAAAAACAAAGGAAAGAATTCGAGCGAAATATTGTCACGTAGTGCGGGCCGGCTGAAATTTAATCTTTTTCCAAACTTACATAAATCGTGAAACTTAAATCGCAGGAGGCTAAATGTGGAAACTGGGGGAGCAAAAATATTGGCATGTAATTTGATTTATCGCTTGTAATTTTACATAACAAATTGTTACATGCGATATGAAGTGTTTTATTAAATGAATGAAATTAATACCGCAGCGATTTTGACGTAATTTAAATGTGTGCCTCTCTTTCGTTTGCAGATTATCAATTTCCTATCGACGTAACCGGCGTTGCCAAGGATCACCCGTTTCTCGAAGCCGATTCGCTCCAGAGTCTCTTCCGCAGGCTCCATGCTCTCAATCGATGTGCTAACATGAAATTGGACACTCACCATTATCATCACACGCATCATAATACGAACCACGGCAAAAGCGTAAGTACCGTTTTACTTTAATCTGCGTACTCCCCATTATAGTAAGTTAATAAATAAAAACTAAACACTGATAGAAATTTTTTAGTAAAAATTACTACATTTTATGGGAAAGTGGTCACAGACTGACATTATGAAAAAATTACCATATTTTATAGTAAAATTTACTATACATGAAAATTTACAATATTGTTTAGTAAAATTTACTATAATTTTGGCAAATTTTACTATAAAGGATCGTCATTTTTTCAGAATGTCACTTTTCCAAACAATGTAATATTTTTTTCTAGATCATTTCTCTCAGTGTAGAGCGTAAGATCTAAATGATTGTTTATCCGACTTTTTGCTCTCTTAAAAAAAAAATTTCAACAAGATTTATGTTTCCTCCGAAGAAAAAAAAATAGTCACGCTTTTTCGAATGAAAACTTGTAAAGAACAAAAAGACTTTGTCGTACAATGAATTAGTAGGCAAAGCAACATGTGGCGCTGGCTTTCACGTAATTTTCGTTGCTGAAAATAAAGGGACCGGACACGAGCGGCTTAGGATTTCCGTTGGTTTTAAAGGACCTTCTCTGATTGTATCGGTCGCTAGAAAAAAAATGGGACTTCGAGGAAAATCCTCTTGTGTCAAAGGGTCCAAGGTCGACTTTCGTTTTCGTGATATTTTTTTTAAACCAACCGGGAAAGTGGAATTTAGCTTGAAAGTGGATCTAAAGATACCGATTGAAATTCGTATATGAACAAATTTTTTTGCGAAGGAATACACATATCGAGATAAGACTTTACTTAGATCCAATATATATTTATAGCGAATTTACATACACCATTTCTTGGAAAAAGTCGTGTGATTTATTTTTAGTACTGAAACTGTTTATAACACGGGAAATTAATAAATATGCATGTACCGATCGTTTAACTAAGCCGATGAAATATTGAAACATTTGACCTTATGTAACTCTCATTTCCGGCGTCGCACAATAGAATATCAATTTAAAAATTTCATTAATAAAAACCTTTATGTAATAACTTGTACCCGGGCGCGTTTAGTGCCCATCGTATTCGTCGATGATGCATCACCAATTAAAACTATTTTTACAACACCGCCACCAATTAAACTCCAATAAAAAAAAATTCATCCTCCAACACCGTTTTTGTACTTTCCACTCGAATTATTTTCCCATTCATTAAATTTCGAGAAAAACCAGCCGCTCGTAAAATTATTAATTGGCCCCTCCGCGGGAACAATGCGACAGCCGATTGCTCACAAATGAGCGATAAATAACGCGCGAAAAAAAAAGTGTCAGCCCGAAGAGGCCGATACATCATCCGCGTAGTCACTGCGCGACAAAAACACTCGGAGCGTACCGTACACAACAGCCTCGCCCACGCGTCTCCGAATCCTCGCTCCGATGATCGCCTAGGGACGCGCGAACAAGAGCCCCCCTTCGCTTCCATTATGGTCATTGTCATGCCCGCGCGCGGAGGCAGTGAAAGTCGGTACACACCGCGAGGAATGGATAATTAAACGAGGCTCACGTGAGCGGGGCTTTTAAGCCTCCCCCCCTTAGATCCGCGGGACTAATTACCATGGAAAGTGCAGGTGTGCCCCGCGGGGGGATTAGCATTCGCGGAGAACCGACCGGATGAAGAAACCGCGCGACGCGCAGGGAATGAGGATCGCCGGGCTTCCCGCGGGGCCTGCATAATACCGATCGCGTAACTCCTTTGTCTCGGATCGGCCCTGTTATGCACTTTTCCCGTGCCGAGGCGATCGCTATTGAACTTACCCGGGAGTTTCAAGGTTTCTTACTTGTTTTCACATGTTTTAAACGATAGGAATAATGGGATTTTGGTCATTTGAAAGACTGAAAGATCTTTATACTATAGTCGAGTGAAAATACAGTGGCTCAAGTTTTTCTGTATTATGAGTTTCACTTTTTGAGATAATTTTAACTATTCCACATCATGAATGATTCGTGCAGTATTTTCTACTTTTTGTCGATGAAAAACCTTCAAATTTTTTTTCCTTTGAATACGTATCTAAATCAGTTTGTTTTAAAAAGAGAGTCTCGTAAATTTCATCATTAAAAATTCAAAATTAAGTTAGTATTTTAGTTTATCAAAATATTCTTTCGCTTAAAATTTTGACCAATCAAACCAATTCAACTTCATTTTCTATGTAAAATAAAAATTGTTATTATTATTCAATTCCATACAATTCTTTTGTGTAAGCAAACGAAAAACCGATATTTTTCCTCATTTCTCTTGAAAATTTACGAGACTGTGCCCTTAAATAGAAAAAACGATTTTCGATTCGTATATTTTTTAAGATAACGTTTCGGCAATTTTTATCTTTTAGTGCCATCCTCACATCCTTTACACGGGGTTCAATGAACTCACGGGAAAATTATGTGATTTCCACGTTTATTCTTTTCTACACTTTTGTTTTCGATAATGCAGAACTGTTTTTTTGCGTTTGATTGATGATGGTAGTTCCAACGCTTCGACTTTGTTCACGTCCGATCGAATTTATTATTCCTGGAAAAAAGTTCGTACTTACCAGCTAAATTTATGCACTCGCAAGAAAGTTTAACGTCCGAATAAATTCAACCTTACAAATTAATGAAATACGACAAGACCGAGCGAATAAAAGAAACTTCGGTTATCCGCGTCTTAAAACAACAAAAAAATCAATGCTTCTTACCGATTGCAATATTTACAACGAGGCGCAGTAATGATTCCGTCAAAGTCGCTATACGAGCTCTAAAGAAAGTCACTCGGCGACAAAAAGCCAGCCTTGAAACATAAACCGCCGCCGTGAATTACCCGCATGGCCAATTGAAAAGTCCGCGATTACACGTGTCGAAAATCGCGCGACTTGTGTACACACGTATATACATATCTATATAAATGCATACGTATATATATACACACGAGTGGCCGGAAAGGCGGGCGATTCGAAATCGCGCGCGCGTCCCCCGCAGCGCGCGACATCCCGGCCTATCGCTCGCTCGCATCGATTTTATCGGTCCTTATTAATTACGCGCGCTCGCGGCTTATGGTAATGAAACGGCGGGAAAAGGCAGCCTCCCCCGACGCGGACGCGGAGTCGATAAATCACCGGACCCCTGAGCGACTTTCCATGCGTCGCCGTTAAACGGCGCCGATTAGCCGTTCCGTCTCTTCCACCTCGTTGCGCTCCGAGTCCTTTCGGCGCTCCTTTGTACTCTTTTTTTGTCTTTTGTTGTCACCAGGCGAGATCTTTCCGTTCGCTTGATTTTCGGTGACTTTTCCTTGCTTTTGTCGTACCCACCTGGCGCGATGCTATCGCAGCGCTGACGTCATAAATTTTGCCCGCTTCGTCTTCTTTATTTTCCTTTTTTTTTTTTGCTTAATGCGTTTTTAATTGTCGGCGGAGCTTGTAATTCGAAAAGTTTATCGACGTGAGTCATGTTTACCACACTCGCGGTGGAAATTTTTGTTTCCTCGGGATAAAACGGCCGGTGTTTCTCTTTTTACAAAAAATTTTCAGGCGTTCATTCATACGATCCGAAAATTGCTTTTATTCGCCGCGCGTAAATTTACATAACTTTTACCTTTTAATTTTACATTTATGTAAAGGAGAAAGTCTTCGAGAAATCTATTAAAATCGAGTTTTTTTTCTACACGCGAATAGTGAATAACGAAGTTAATAAAACCGTAACATCGAGCTCGATGTACAATAACTCAACATCCACACTGTAAAAACGCACCAAATTGCCGTTTTACGTCATTTCCTTCCTGGCAAAAATTTTTCCCTACGTATTTTAATGATCCCGACATTCGCACTGTTAAAAATCCGAGCGATTCTAAACATTTATTTTGTATTTACAATTGAATGGGCAATAACTACAATTAACGTAATTATTAAACTTTAGAAAGATAATAGAAAAAGTGTACCTTAAAGTACAATTTTAACAGTGTATAAAAAATTAAAAAAAAAACTATTCATTCAGACTATATATTTAATAAAAGTTTTTCCTTAATGCAATATAATAAGGAAATACACAAAAAAGTGTACCTTAAACTCATTCTTTTAAAGAAAGGACGAAGAAAATTGTACATTAAACAAAAATTTTGTAAAATTTCATATCGAAAAATATAAAACACAAAATTATATGTCGAGCAAAATTTAAATCACCACTTAGGCGACCCCTGAAATCATCCAATTCGAAAAGCCGCGACGTCCAGTCACATCTCCGCGGTGCATTCCGGACACGCAAGCAGCCGCCCCGGGGCCTCGCGCACCGGAAGCCGCGCACTTTCGACGACGATCGCCGCGTCGTGTCGCGGGCAATTAGCTCCCACTCCGATTTTACTTCTGCCCCCGTATATGCATACCGGTCGTCGCAATTTCGCGATAAAAGAAACGAAAGAAAGGAAAAAATGGATCGCGAGTGGGCGAACGAGAGTTTCACGGCCAGGAGCGGTATTCGCATTTTTGGCCGGCGCACCCGCCGGGGAAAAAGGCCTCGATAAAGTATCGCCGATTAAATATGTAGTTCGGGATAAACCTCTCTTTTTCTTCGTATCCGGCGGGCTTTGACGATCGGATCTGCTCGTGTTTTTCCGATAACGATCGTTTCTTCTTTTTTCGCCTCGACCGCGGCTTAGACGGCTTTTTGTTCCCGTTGCTCACTTATCGATGGGAAATTAATAACTGGTCGCAAAGCGATTTTAGCGTCGTTGAGAGTTCGAGCGCGCGGGTTGAGTAACGCGCGATTCATTCATTAATGCACGGCGAAAATATCTGAATTAGAGAAAGTTTCGCATGCTAATGGCTCGCTCGCTTCGAAACGTAAAATCCGCGACTTTTTTTTTTATCTCGTCTTTTATTTAATTGCTATTTTTTTTCAGTGGATCGTATACGCGTTTTCTGTGCGCCGAATTATCTCGCGGCGCGGGGTTACGCAAAGCCGCGCGCGAAGGCAAAAAAATAATTGGCAAATCGCTTTGCAAAATATCCACTTCGAAAGTTTCTGCAACAAAACAATCTGTGGGTCATTCACACAGAGCGATCTATCGGGCCCGTTAAAACGCGACGCAACGGCGAGAACAAAAAAAAAATGAGGCATAATTGACCGATCGTTAAACTCGACCGAACCTAAAATCGGCAACGCGGCGTTAAAATCGAAAGGTGAGGGAATGAAGATAAAAAAATCGTTTATTCCCTCTCGAGTCGAAGGAGTAAAAGAAAGAAGAGAAAATTCACGTCGTAAAAGTGCGAATTTCACCTGTCGCCTCGTAAACATCGTCCGGTGGAAGGAAGACATTCGGGCGCGCGCATAGTGGAAATCCGCGAATTAATCGCGCGCTCGCGACAGCAGCGGTGAAAAATGCGTCGGCGCGCGGGACGATAAATTCGCGGCGCGTCCCTCGGCCATTATACGGCCGTCGGCGCGCCGCGCGTTGTCATCGGCTTTTATGGCCTTGTATATACGCTCCTTGCGGTCGCCGCTGCGTCCCGGTAGTCGCGGCGACGCCTTTACGAAATTTTACGCGCTCTTTTTTTCTCCCCGCCGGCGCGATTACGGGAATCGGGATACACTTTCGATCTCGCGATAACGCGAGGCTTTATTAAAGTTTAATAAACTTTCGACATTTTTTTTTTCAAATTTTTAATGGTCCCCCTCGTAACGGACCGTTAAAGCGTAAACTCGCGGCCTTTTTCTCTCTCGCACGGCCCGTTAAGTAACTTCGACGATTTCCCAAAGACGTTTTGTCTTGCGTCGGTTCTTTACGCGTCTATTAAGGCCCACTTGAGCAGTCAATAACCCAGGCGGCGGGTATTTAGGAGACGGAGGGGAAAAGAAACGATCCCGATCGATTGCGCAACCGAAAATATGACAACTCGGCAGGCACTTCCGTCAAACCCAAAAAAGAATTACGTAACCCCGCGGACTGCAGCGCGTCGGGACGTAAATGTGTGTGAAGAAAAAAAAATTTATGTAAGCCGAGCGATGAGTCGGATCGGAGGTCGCCCGCGGGATCGTGAGTTTCACCGGTGGATCTCACGCGCGGCAGGAGAGGAAAGAAACTTTAAACGCGCGCACCCACCGACGAGCTGCTCGGGTTTTGCTCGAAAGTTATTGGCGACGATGAAGTTTACGATAGGGAAAGGCCTACCGGCGGTGCGTCGCTCGGAAACGTTTACCTTTTTGCGACGATGTATATATAAGGCTTCCGGACGCGCGAGGGAGATGGTGAAAAAACTGGGAACATTTTGTGCACTGAGAAAAATGGGTTAAGAAAAATTGGTATTTTTTTTATTAATGGGGCGACCTACTTGGTTATAAGGGAAAATTAATGCACTATTTAATAATTATTGTTACATCGCTGTTTGAAACAATACAAAAGTTTAATAAAACTAGCTCGAGTTTCACTAGCAGAAAAATAGTAATTTTTCCTAATCTATTTTTGATTTAGCTAGTCATGGAAGAAATTTAGAAATAATTCCTTTATGGATGTTTTTGAGTAATAGTTTTGCTTTTTAGTAAATAAGACGATTATAACTCAAATGACGCACAGATGTATTTTAATGAAACGATTATTGGTTTGTTGACTGTTTTCAGCACAGATCGCTAAAATGTATATGCGCAAGTATAATGCAACGTAGAATAACATAAAAAATGCACTTTACTTATTTGTAAAAACAGACTTGTAAAATACTCTTTTAATACAATTAAAAAATAATCAAAATGCATTTTATTTTAATTTTTGAGGTTTTCAAAATAAAAGAAAATAGCAGATATTCATAAAATTGTTTAATATAGAAATTTTATAAGAGTAACTAGAAAATTTAAAAATTGTATGATTATTTTATTAATCTATTTGAACAATAAATTCTTTAATTCAAATTAAAATATGAAATTCAAAACGTGCTGAATTTTGGCGCCATTCAACCAATCATATTATTTGCTTCACAACATCCTTCAATCACGTTTTTTAAGAGAGGAAAAATCATCCTTTATTGCTAACGTAATTTTATTCCGGAAGATAAAAATAAATGAATACAAAATTAACTATAAAATTAATTCATTCTCAATAAAAAATAAAATTGTATAACTCCGTTTAAAAAAAAAGTTAGATAACGACCGTGCTCACATAAGTTAATTAAAAAAAAAAGAAAAATTAAAAATTGAGTAATATTCGGCTCACCGTAATGGATCAATCATCCTCAGCCCTGCAATCTTTACGACGATAGCCGCGGCGATAAATCCACGCGGCGACGTTTCACCGAGACAATTTCCATTCGCAGGCGGAGGTGTCGGCCCGGTTAATTAACGCGGGAGGGCCATTTTTGGCCCTGTTCGCCGGCTTCGAAAGTCGCCGATGGCCCATCTTCGCCGCTCGCCTCTTCGATACTTTCGCAGCCGTCTTATCGCGTGCGGCGCATCCGGCGGATCCGCCCACGCGCTCCCATCGATATTCTTTTACTTATTTTTTTTGCGAGGAAAAAAAAACAAGGTACGCGGCTTTACAAGCCGATCGATATTAAAAAGTCACTTTCCACCTCGTGACCCAGTGACAAAAAAGAGGTTTGTTTTTCGGGGTCTTAATTGAATCGCCGGGACACTCGATTCGATTGTGCGAAGTGTTTTTGTAAAAAAAGGAAAGGAAGGAACGACGAAACCGTGAGAAGTCGTAAAAGGCGCGACAAATCCCGGCGCTAATCTAAATAAATATCTTAATGAGCGGTGCCCGCGCGCCGGGATAAAAACGCCCACGCTCGAAGGTAGCGCAAAATGAAGACGTAATTAGCAACTTGACATTGAGCAAACGAGCCGAAACCAATTACAATACGCCCCCTTCGCCTTCCAGCGCGCGCGTATACGCATGAGTGTGCGCGGAGAGGCTCTTCCCCCACCTCCCCCCTCGAACAAAAAGAGAGAAAAATTTCTCGCTCCGAGAGTCGATGGGTACGAGGGGGGGAGAAAAAAATGGTGCGCTAGGCGTCGTGTTACAACACAAAAGGAGAGAGAGAAAGAGAGAGGCGAGGCGAAAAATAAGAAGTTAATTGGCAGGTTGCGCACACGAGAGCGAGCGGAGCCTTGAATAAAAAGCTTCGGAAACGGCGTTTCCCTCTTACTCCTTCGCGCGTATAGATGGTCATCTACCGCTCTCCGGAGCTGTATATCTGACGCGCGTAATTACGCTGCACCGAGAGAGCGACTCTAGCTTGTACCCGGCTTCTTCGATTGCTTTGCAAATTTAGCCTTTTTCTAACAATTGCGAACGCGAGATCTCGCGCTACCGCAAAAAGATCATTTCGGTATCGCAATTTTAATTCATTCGTACAGTCAACTCGGAGCATAATTCATCGAAGATCAACTTTTATAAAAGAAAAGAACAATTTCGTTTAACAAATGCAGTAAATAAAAAATCCAGATGTATTATTTATTAATAATCCAATTTGTTGTAATTTATATTAGTGCAATTAATAATTCAACGAATTGTAATTATTTACGCTCCCTTCACACTTATACTGATACACGCAGTATTTTTACCTGCTCTAACAAAAGAGACATCTACATTAATTCTAATTACTGTAAAATAAGAAAAGTTCCTTCTTCTTGCTCCGAAAAATAGTGCAGTCATTACTATACCCGTCATAGCGTATCTTTATTTTAGTGACATTTGATTATAACAATCACAAGAATGCAATCGATTTTTCAAATGATTACATCATAATTTTTTTTTATAATCAGTTAAATGATGAAGCATCAGTAACCTTATCTAGATGTCTGGTTACTTAGATCTCAAGATGATATATATAAAACTAAAACAGCAGAGTTTTTAGTGGAAAGAAGTTTCTTCGAGTCCACCTGGCGGTAAATCTATCAGGTACCATTATGCGCTGCATCTACTTATATAAATGCGATATATCTTATTGATAATTGCTTTAGTTCTTATTGATAAATGTTTAGTTGATTTTTAATTCAGTGACACAAAAATTTTATTTATCACACTTTACTTAAAATCGATTTTTAGTTTCAATAACATCCTGAATTTACAATTTTTAGTGTTTACATTTGCAAAAAGATTATATAATAATAAATTAATTAAAAAGAGATACCAAAATTACATTTATGGTTTGAACAGCCTCTCGCACACATCTAAAAATCTATAAATCATTCATAAAATATATCGAACATTATATTAAAAAACAGCACCATTACAATCAATTTAAAAAAAAAATGAAGAAGCAAAAAATACGCAAAACGTAAAATAAAGTGTATTGTCACCGGCAGAACGCGCGCGAAGGTTGCGCAAAATCGCCAAGAGTCCCTGGCGCAATCGGCGGCGGCGGCGGCAGACTGCGCGGCACGTCGCTCGCATAACGGCCGGGGCACCTGCGCTACACACGTATACACACACATGCGCGCACCGCTCGCTCGGCGGAGGGGCTCTAAAATAGCCCCGGCGCGATCGCCTCTCTCACGTGCATGCCTGCCGCGCTATTTTCGATTCGTTCGATCTACATGCCCCTCGTGCGCTACTTTAGATCCGACGGATTTTTATTTCGACGCCCGCGTTTACTGGGTTACCGCGGCGTTCGTATATAAAGCCGGGCTTCAAAACGAGTTTAATGGACTGCCGAGGGATCGGGGCACGGCGCACTCCTACGTATACGCCGCGCCGGTCGTGCTGGGAATTTTTCGATGGCTTCGGGATCGGCCTCGCCGATCGTGTGTGTATACACCACAACGATCCCCTGGCTTCTTAGCTATCGGTATCGGTATCGATTTACTTAATCTAATTGAATAAAGCCTGCGGTAATAATAATCATGATAATAAACTGGATGATTTGTACATTCAGTCGTTGCCGATCGCTCGTAGCTTAGATTGTGGTCGTTGCTGGAGATTATAAATTCGTGCGCTAAGCGTAATTATTGCGAAACGCAGAGCTTGTACACAAAGGAAATTATACATCGGTGCTCGAACAAAAATTATTCACGATCATTTCTTTTTTTTTATAGATCGATTCTTACTATCGATTGCGTAAAGGATCGGTACGCGCGTTAATCATATTTTCCTCGATACCGCGACTGACGTTAGATTATATAATTCGGAAAAAAATAATTTCGTAATCGAAAGAAAAGGCTGAATCACGCGGAACAACAATCTAATGTAAACTGTATGCACAAAACCCGCCTACGTCGTCCCGAATTATTTTCAACGAGTTAATCCTCCGTCGGCGAGCGAACAAAGTAATTTCAATCGATCGATACTTGCGATCCATCGAAATAATTGTCTGTTTTCCGAAGGAGGCGAAGGGCGCGGGGAAAAAGGGGGGGAGGCTCTAAAAGCGGCAATTACGCCCAGGCCTTTCACGTCGAGAGCGCGCCTTACGCGGATTAGCCGCGAGACGCGTCGATATACCGATCTGAAATATCTCCTCGGTGTAGACGCCCCCGGCGCTGACCTACAAGCTACCGTGCGCGAATCGCGGGGAAATGGGATCTTTTATTTTTGCTCGGCGCGCCGCTTGGTTTTAATAAAAAAGAAAGAAGCGTCGCCTCCTCGTAACAGCTGACGGGGAAAATAAACTTTTTTTCGACGTAATTTAACGAGTTTTCGAGAAAACTTCCGAGAAATCGAACGATTTTTTTATTTTTTTTTTGTGCGAGACAGAAAGTTTTGAATAAATAGTGAAATTCAATTTGAGAGACGATTTATCTTTTTACTTAGTAAACTTTTTTTCTGAAATTTATTTAAACACAGACAGGGTAGAGAAGAGTGTAGATCGTTAATTTTTTTATTATTTTTTTTATTTTTCATTTAGCTTGTGATTTGTGTAAGCGAATTTGATGTATAATTAAAGAAAAGTGTAACAAATTCATTTTAAGAAACGATTTATTTCTTTGATGTTGAAAAACCACTTTTTTTGAAATCGGTTACAAATATTAATGATCGAGTTATTGCACGATTTATCTTTTCTTTTCTCACTCACAGTTTTTGTGCGAAACAGTGAGTTTAATATAAATAATAAAGTGAGGGATAAATTCAATTCAATAGGCTACTTTTTTCCAACTTTTTTTATGAAATCGGTTACTTTGATAATATGAAACACTGAAAATGCATCGTTTCGAATGATAACCAAGCCAAGCGATGTAAATTCAATTTTTTTTTTTTAAATCAAGTGATCACTCGAATAAAGTGACTTTTGCTCTTTTACATTACGAGAGTACAAATGTAAACGATCGAATTATTGCCCTCGTCATTTTCCTTTTTCGCGCGAAACAGCGAGTTCGACATAAATATCGAAAAGTGTGATAAATTCAATTTAAGAGACGATTTACCTCTTTTTACCTAGAAATACGAATTTTTCTGAAATCGGTTATAAACATAAACGGCGCGAGCTTCCTTATCAGTTTCCTGTTACTTTCTCTGTAAACCCGAAGTTTTATAAATTCGTCGCGGTTAAAACATGAACTATTAAACGACTCTCTCGTTTCGTAACTCGAAAACGCGCGCGAGCGACGATATTACCCGCGCGTGCTATCGTCAGAAAATTCAACGTCCCCTCATTAGCGTCCGAGCGGAGAGGCAAAATAAGCAAACGCCGCGTCCCTCGCCGGCGTAATAATATACCTTTAAGTTAATAAGTTCGCTCGTTTGTCGAGATTAAAATCCCCTCCCTCGGGAGGGTAAAAAATCGAGGGAGGAAAAAGCGAGCACCACTCGAAGATTTTCGATCGAGCCTTATCAAAAGGAGCCGCTAATTGCCACGGCGCGTAGGGCTGCATTTGGCGACAGTCAACGCTGCACGAACCGGTTGTATAAATTCACAAGTGCAGGTCTCTTGTGTTAGTGCGCCGGGAGAATACATAATTGCGGTTCTTTTGCAGGGGACAAATCGATATTTTTCTTTTTTTTTTATATTTAATTTTTGAATATAACAAAACATTGTTTTAAAAAGGTGATCGATGCTAAAAGTGCAAAATATTTTATTGACTAGATTTTTATCAGGTGAAGAGTAATATTTTGCGGGGACAAATCAATTTTGTACTTAATAAATGTTACTTAAAGTTACTTAATATTTTTCTACTTTTTAATCAATTTTTGAACATTGTTTTATAAATGTGATGTAAATGTTAAAAATATATTATTACCTAAATTTTACTCAGATGAAAAATAACTTTTACGTTTTTCTCTAAATTTATATGAGTCAACTGAAGAGAAGTAAAACGGCGTTTCAATCATTGCGCTACTAAACTCGATATTATTTATTATCGTATTATTTTTAATACAATTTCTAAAATAGACGCCGAACGAATTTAGTTACATAAAGTCATTTCATTCATATCTGTAACCATAAATTAATTTTATATATTCAGTAGAAAACAGTCTGATTTCTACTATCGTAAATTACAACAAGCGATTTTTAATCCAAATTGTAATGAAGTGCATAAGTGTTTAATATTTCGCATTTAAAAGGAACTGCACTAAATCTAAAAGCGCGTGCTTCCTTGAAATTCAATTTATTCACGCGAGCTTTCTCCAATTTGTAAGAAAAAAAAATGTATTTCGAATAAATAAGCTTCTGGTCGTTGCGATTCGTTTTTAACGCACACATCAATTTGTTCGCGTGACTTATTAATAATATTATTTTCAACGCGCTGCAACGGCTTCGGCCTCTCATCAACGTCAAATATTTCACGATACTTGAAAAGATAATTAAACTTATCCAACGCGATATTCTCGTTCTCCAATTTTGAGCGAACGAAAGCGACTCCTCTATCGATCTCCCAGCCTCGGCTTTATATAATTAGTCCCACAAAAAAAAAATTACACACAAACAAAACGATTTCTCGGTTTCACCTCTCCGTTTGATTCGAATCAAGCTTTGGCCACCTATTACTGTCACTATCGAGTATCATCAGCGAAGGGAACGATCCTCCGGTGTTTTCCTCACCTCGAGTCAAAGATGAAAACACGACGAACGATTTCTAATCCATTATGTTTCCGCGTTTTATTTATTCGCGCGGCGTCGTTTATCGATCGATCGGGGCGCGGTTGGCGAAATTTTCGCGCCACCGCAGATGGATCGATTAGGCCTTAACGACCGCGGGGTAATTGACGTATATTTGCGTGCGCGATAGGATCGCGCACCGCGAAAAATGCCCCGATGCGCGATGCTTATCCCCGGGAAACTCGCGGAGGCTCGCCTCGTCCCGACACGCTCCGCGAGAACCGGAAAAGTTCGCGGGAAAGGCGATTTTACGAGGGGATACTTTGCGCTGCGGAACTTTCTTTTATTTACAGCAACGCTTTGTTGCTTCGATCGAGAGGTTCAAGCAATAAATCGACTTACACGTCGATGTATAAATACACATACATATTTATAAATCTATATTCATTTATATTATTTTATTGCAGATGTGTAAATCACAGACTGGCAAATACATAAAAAGACATTTACTGGTGATTTTATGGTTAATTTTTTTTACAGGGTATGTAAAATCCAACGCGCTTTGCTCCCTCAATTATTTTGTACTCTTTTAATAAATTTCAGGAAAAATTTGATTGTCAACAAATTCTTTCTACTTCAGAAGAGTAGTACTTCTAATTAATTTACATTCTCTTTCAAAACATATTAGACTAGATTACACGTTAAGTTACATTTTAACTTTTGAGGTAAGAAACAAAATTAGAATTGTTTAAATTACAAATTTAAAGTAATTATAAAATTTTATTATTTTATTTAAATAAACAAAATATGAAATTCATATTAAAATCTTTTTGAATTTTGGCACTAACTAAACGGATGTTTAATCATTTACGAATCAAAAGTCTTCTTTCGAGACTTTACAACTTCTTTTTTAAAAACTTATTATAGATAAATGTGTATATATATATAAATATTATTGGTTAGTCACTTTGAAAATTATTCAGGCCAGCATTTTAATTTATTCGAAAAAAGCAAACTGCATTGCGTAACCAACGGGAAGAATCGATGAATATAAATTACCATCAAATTAAAGAGGCGCGTCTGGCGCTTTCGGTAAAATCTTAATAAACGATTGGAAAATTCATTTCAATTACACATTAATAAAATAATTGTGTCCAGTCCCTCGGGCGCACGAAACTTCGAATTTGAAATTCAAAAAGGCTGGAGTCGTCTTTAACGGATGATCCGGTGTATATCGGTTGTAATTAATTACTGATAAAAAAGAAAAAACGTCGCACGGCCCGCGGCCGGGACTAATAGAAACACTTCATCAGCGGGAGGCTTTTCAATTGTGGAAAGTGACGAGAAAAAGTTTCGAAAGCCGGCGGCACCGGGCCGTGTGGTGGGAAAAGTTGCCTCGATCCGCCGGCGCGCTTCTTGTGCACACACATCGCGCGACCGTGAAAGTATCAACATCCGATGCCGGGAATTATCCAAATTTGGTGGCGAAAGAAGTGGCGCGCGCGGATTAATTTCTCGCCGGGAGTACGATAATTTCGTACCTAAACAATATTTATGAATGAAATAAACTTGAAATTATCTTGTTTTCCAAGATGTTTTTGTCGAAAAAAAAACGGAAGTCTTGTTGTTCGCGCAATTGCGCTATCAATTATCGTCGTCATTTCATTCAAACTTATTTTCGTACTCGCGGAGAATCGATTTTTATTTTTAGCTGCTAAAGTTGAAAAGATTTTTTAAACTATTCGATCTTTCATTGAGAGTCTGGCTGCAAAATAGTAAACAACTTCTCTCTAAAGTTGAATCAGTGAAAAGCTTTTAAAAATGAATAAATTGCTCTAAAATTTAGAGAAAAGTGCTTTACTAAGTCATGATTAGTAGAGAACATTCCTCACTAATTTTTAGTGCATTTCACTAATTCAACTTTAAAGAGTTGATTAATGGAAAAAATAAGTAAATTTCGACTCATCTGTATTTTTTCACTCGCACATATAATTTACTCCTCCGCATCTTTACGTTCAACACACAATAAGTTTTATTCCATAAGCAAACATCGAGTGACTCGTTTATGCAATCGAACGGCCAAAATTAAAAGAAAACACTGGAGCCGATCGGTAATTAATCTGTTTACATATGCAATTAGTTGACATTTCGCGAAAATAATGAGGGCACCGCTTGCGTTGCTTATGCGCCGCTGTCCTCCAGACGCTCCGCACAATTAACCAATCAACCGCGCGCATAGCGCAGCCGGGTCTCCGTGATTGATTGGCTCGAATTGCGATCCCCCCGCGATACAGAACATAAGATGGGCAATTGTGCGGGTAAACGCGGCGGCGTCGCTTGTTTTCATTTAAAAGTGCCCGCGCCGATGAACCTCTGATATATACCCCTTATTCGTGCACTCGAGAAAAGTAAAAAAAGAAAGAGACCGAGAGAGAATCGGTTATGCTGGATAGATGCGGACTGGGATGTATCTGGTTGCGTCATTGTTATTGTAATGCCCGCGATGAGATTTTACTTTTCATTCATGCGCGCTCCGGTGAGCTTTTTGTTGCCGCGTTTCCATTCGCGCGACTCAAATATTGACACAGCGTAATCGAACGGCTTACCGAGTAAGGAAGTACCAAAGTGTCATAAGGATGTTTTCATTTATTTTCTTTTTGTTTTTAAAGTGATCTAACGAGAGATAAAGAATCGAAGAAGAAAACGGTTTTGCAGATAGAGATAAATAGATTTTTCTATCATCTATTTAAGTAAAAATTAATAATAAGTAATAATAGTAATAATAATAATATGAAGAAGAAGTAGAAGAAGAAGAAAAAAAAGAAGTAGAAGAAGAAAAAGAATAAGTAGAAAAAGAAGAAGTAGAGAAGAAAAAGAAGAAGTAAAAAAAGAAGTAGAAGAAGAAAAAGAATAAGTAGAAAAAGAAGAAGTAGAAGAAGAAAAAGAAGAAGTAAAAAAAGAAGTAGAAGAAGAAAAAGAAGAAGTAGAAAAAGAAGAAGTAGAAGATAATAAGATACCCAAAGGATGTTTAGTTAACTCGATAAAATATTGAACTATTTAAAAAAAAATCGGGTAAAAAACACCCGCAAAGAATAGCAATTTCGTATCGCAAAAAGAATGAAAGTAGTCGTATCGTTAGTGTTCTCTGAAGGTCTGTAATGAAATCTTCATAATTTAGTGCACATTTACTTTGTAATACGATCTCAAATTCTGATACTCTCATGGTTAGTGAAATGTAAGGAATGATTGATGATGAATTTAGTAGAGCACTTTCCACTAATTTGTGATAATGCATTTAAGAGGTTGTACTACGTTCAAATTTAGAAGACACAAAGTATCTGTAGACACTATCTTCGATTAGTCCGATTTCACGGATGAACTAAAAAACCACCTTCTATTCCAGAGTAAAATTTTAGCTTGATATACTAAAACTCAACTATCTCTCATTCATAAAATAAATAGAACAGTCTGCCCTACTTCAACAAAACTGGACGACAAACTTTCAGTGTCACGGCAATAATAAAAAGTCCTCCACTCCAGTTTCTCAACCGTGAAAAAATAGTCGGTATTACTGTCAAAGAATAAGAAACTTCCCTCGTAAAAATCCAAGTTACATCCAGCCTCGCGCGAAACTCCTAATCGCCCCAAGGAAAGTAACACCCACAAGGATTTTTTCACCCAAGTACGAACGAAAAAAAAAGAAGATCCGATCGATTTCGTCCCCCTCGTGGCTTCGGCGTCGACACGGGACGTAACGTCACCGGCGCGCCACCGAGAAATCGCGAGTGAACAGTGGACCAGGAAGTGATCGTTAGCGCCCGTTCCCCCCCGACACGGCTGCACCTCCACCGCTACGGCCCAAAGAGGAAGAGAGAGAGACGGGACTGCATGCATTTCTATGCCGCACCGTTATAATCATCTCCATATACCTCGAGTCTTCGTCTTTCTATTTTTGTCTCTCGGGCTCCTTCGCGGAGTCCCTCTCCGCTTCTTCTTATTTAAGCCGGCCGATGGATTGATAAGGGAAACGATTTTTTAATGAAGCGCCATTACTCGGGTAATAAAAAGTTAGTGCTGCTCGTTGGCGGTGCGCGCCGGCTGTTCGTTCGCCCGAGGATTTATTGGAATAATGCCATTTGCATTATACGAGGCGCTATTTAAATAAAATTTCTTGATTAGTCCTAGCTGCTTGTTTAAGTGAGATTAATACAATCCACGTTAAAACTTCATTTTAACAGGATTTCATTTGTGATTCTTAAAATAGAACGTTAAATACATTTAGCATCGTCACTTGAGTTTACACAATATTTTTGTTCTATTGTTTGATGCATTCTCTATTTTTTATAAATATAATAATTTTTCTAAATAATGATTTAATAATAATTCAATCATGAAATGATTTGATTTGTATGGCGCACTTGGTTTGATCATCTTTTTTTTTTAAATTATTATATACACTTCTTCTTTATTAAATTATTGCAGAAATAATTAATAATGCAATTGAGTATAAAAAAACTTTTAAATTAAAACTCGCTTCCATTTTTAAAATGTTAATTACTCTACAAAGAAAAAAACTGCAACACATATCGAATTTCATGAAAATTTCATCAACTCCTTATGCGTTCGCATTATCTCGTCGAACTCCTTTAACAGAAAAGCAGCTTGTAAGCGTGTAAAATAATTAAAGCACCATAATGTAGCCATAAAAGCACGAATAAGGCGCGCTCGGGAAAGATAGGCGTCTAGGCCGATTTTCACCTTGGCGCATTCGTTCGAGGACTTCCTGGCTCCTTGAGCGCGTCTGTCTGGCTCGACTTCTCCTTTTGGCGGACGACTGCGGAATCAAATGATATAACCGCTTGCTCGGACCCAGCGCTTTCCCAATTATCCCACGTTCCTTTATTCGCGCGACCGTTACTTGCCCGCTCCGTAAGGACGACCCCGTAATTGAATTGTTTGCGTTTATCCGCCCGCAAGACGCGTGCGCAAATTCTTTGCTTTCCTGCATGCGGTACTGATGTTTTTAATAAAAAAAAATATTATAGCATAAAATTTAATCAAAATTAAAAAAAAGTATGCGACCGTAAAATTGTAAAATAAAAAATATTTTTTGTAAATAAGAAAAAATCGGTAAAACAAAAATAAAAGTTTAATGTACTTTTATAAAATAATGGAAATCGGTAAATTGAAAAAAATGTTTAATCAGATTATTAATTGAAAAGATAATTGAATATACAAGTTTGTTGATAACCTTGATCGCAAAAGCTCCTCGCGTGCTTTTTGTAATGTGGGATTGAAATTTCTGCTCGATTAATTCCTCGCAGCTCTTAACATCTCCCGCTTATACGGCTGTGATGGATTTCTCGTGAGTTTTAGCCGGCACAACACTCGATTAATCGACTTAAGATGTCTTAATGTGCGGGGCTGCGGGTTGGAGCGTATAAGCTATTTATTTGCGGATTATTTATTTACTACTTTCCCTTCAATTACCAATTCTGTTTTTTTTTCTTTTAAATGGTATTTTTCTTATCGAAGAAGAAAACGGTTTTGCGGATAGATTTTTCTATCCTTTTAAGTAGAAACTAATAATAAATAATAATAATAGTAATAATAATATGAAAAAGAAGAAGTAGAAGAAGAAAAAGAAGAAGTAGAAAAAGAAGAAGTAGAAGATAATAAGATACAAAGGATGCTTAGTTAACTCGACAAAATATTGAACTATTTAAAAAAAAAATATTTTGTTAATCTTATTTTACGGATATTCGATTTAATTAAATAGTTAATTGATTCGGCAACATATACAGTAGCATATGTGTATAAATATTTCCTTAACTCAACCTTGCTAGTCATTCTTCATTCAAATAAATATATAATTAATGCAGCTAAATAGTTCAGTTAATAAATAATTTGTCCAATTTAATTCAAGAGTTTTAAAGTTCTTTTTATATTTTTAAATCCACTAAAAATATATTTAGGTAAATCAAGTAAATATTTTAGAAGGATTTAAATGCGAGAAAGAAGAAATAGAAGATCATAAGATATCTGCAGGACGTACACGTTTAATTGAAATGACAACAAAATATTAAATTATATAAAAAATATATTTTAAATTATCTAACGTTTTCTCGAAAAATCTAAAAAACCTCCCAACAGGCTGATAAGTATATTCATCGAAGTAAAAAGTAATTAAATAATTAATTTGCAACTGGCACAGCAGCCACGAGCCCACAAAAAAGTGCTGAATAGCAATTAAAACTTTTAAAAGTTAAGTACGTAATTGAGCGTGTAAATAACCCGGGGCCAATGTATTTATTAAACACTTAAAAGGTAAAGCTCGCGGCTGTCCCCACCGACTCTGTGTAAACTCCTCTTTTGACGAGGTTGCGACACAGAAACGCGCCTCCCCGCGAAAAATGTCGAACCGAGCCCGCGGGCGTAATTGAATCGCAGAAACTGATAAGTAATTGCGCGTCTCGCGTATAATTTGAGACCGGGGCCTTTTTGTCAGCGTCCGCGCGAAGGGGAGAGGCCCCGCGACCGGTCGTTGCTCGTCCGCGGAATCGCGGGCGCAAAGACCGCATTCTCGCGCTCTCCTCTTTCCAGGCCGCGCATCCACTGTACTCGTCCCACAAGAGAACGCTTTGTGGACATTTTTTTCTCACTGGAATCGCCAGCTGTATCGCGGCCGCGACGAGATCGCGAGTAATTCTCCCTCGTTCTATTCTTCATCTTACTCGAATTTTTCTTAGAGTTTCACTTACTTCGGTTAATTTTTTTGCGAGTGGAGAGGTTTTATTGGAAATTTTAGCATAAATCTAGAAAAATTATGATACTTACAGACTAATCAAACGAATAATGTTACGAGATTTATAGTAAAAATTGCAATATTGGCGAATAATAGTTACTAGACTTACAGTTTTAGAATTACAAAACTTCTACTAGTTTTTATTTGAAGTATTGTTATTTTATTAGTAAGTGGCATTGCCATTTTTATATAAGTCTAGTAATTTTTTTCATTTGGCAAATCTGTATTTCTTCATTTCTTCATTTCTTCATTTCTTCATTTCTTCATTTCTTCGTTTCTTCATTTCTTCATTTCTTATTTCTTTCATATTGCACACTTACATCCCTGTATTCGAGTGATTTTATAATCAATATTTTCCTATTCACTTATTATGACTAAACAGTTTATTGTCATTATATACATGTTTTGAAAAAAATGAAGATTGCGGCACCTGCATCTATTTACCTACGTTGGTGAAATACGCAAGTTACAAAAAAAAATTAAATAAAAATAAATTATGAATACACATTACAAGAACATATACACCGCGTAAATAAAATTCACAACCGCATAAAAACGTATTCCGATCTAGATATTACCATGCAACATTGGAGCTGAACGATAAGGTCGCCGGGGCGGTCGGCGCGGCAAATCGCGCGAAAAATTACATAACCGTTGGGATATAAAACGTATCCGCGCCGAAAAGGCCTGAACCCGGAGCCTTGGGTTTTACACAAGCGGCACGGCTGTTCGCGCTCATTAAAATCGCGTCGCCGCCGCGCGCGTTCCGCTTTTATCCGCGGCGACAGCGCACCACGCGGTCTACGCCGCGCCGCTTTACTATCGGGCCTCCGCACGCGGAAATGCTGCGGCTATTTTCGCCTCTCCCTCTCTCGCCTCTTGGCCCTTTTGTTGCGCTGCTCGGCACCAGCGGCGCGCTATCTTAATCTCGCCTCCTCGCCTTTTTTTTTCGCCGGAAAAGGAATTTCAATTCGAGTCGCGCGGTGACTTGGGAATTTCAATGGGCCGTTTCGAGGCTTAGGGGGTCTTTTTTTGCTGGGAGTTTCTATTTGGCAGCGAGATTTTTAGCTGCTGTAAATACTCGTGTTTACAACTTATAGTGAATTTATTTCCTGGAAGATAGAATACTTCTGGAATTTACGCAGGGGGAAGTAGTTTAGAAAAAAATGATTATTTTTTTGTAATAGGGGGAAAAACACCCTATTTTCTGATATTGGATTTCTTCATTAATTACTAACTAGTTGAGCTGTTTTCACTATCTTTTAATGAAATTTCATTTATTATTCAAGCGGATTCTTACTAATTCCGTTTTAGAGGATAGGGAGGTTTCCCCCCTACTACAAGGAAATAATAATTTTTTCTAAACTTCCTTCCTTTTTATACTATTGCAGTATATGCAGTAAATTATATATGCTTTCTTCACTGAAATTTAGTAGATTTTATCAATATTTTGTTGTAATTTGGTTTTGATTAATTTTTAAACAAATTTTACAAATTCAATTTTAAAGTGCAGTCTCTTTTCTCATAAAACGAGTGTTTCTCCCTTCTACTGCAGTACTTTTAAAGTTTCCTCCTTTAGATTATTTCTTTCACCGTTGTTTCAAATCAATACTTTACAAGAGCCATAAAAATTATGATAAACCGCGAAGCTGCCACTCGAAAAAAAAACGAATGTACTTGCGGTTTCCGATTAAAAGAAGTTTATTCGCGAAGCCTTCGCGCGTATAAAATTAACGACGGAGCATTAAAACGCACAAAGGCAGGCAGCTTTATAAAAAAAGCTCGCTCGCGATATACCCTCCCCTCCGTATAATAATTACCACTGCGATCCGATCGAGCCTCGCGGGAAAAAAAGCGGGGAGAGAGAGAAAGAGCCTCGCGGAAAACACGGGCTGAATCGCTAATTAAATATGAGCTCATTGCTCATAACAGCAGTTCGGCGCGCGAAAAAAGCCGGCGAGCGGGGCCCCGAGCCTCCTTGAAAATCCGATCGCGCGCCATTAAGTCATGCTAAGTAGCCGCGTGCGCGCGGAAAAAGCGGCCGATGATTGAGCGCTGCCGGATGTCGGTGGAGATAAAAAAAAAAGCCCACGAGAAGCCGGGACACGCGCAGACTGCTTGGCATCGGACTGCAGGGGAGAAAAAAGAAACTCGACTCGTTTCGCCGATCGAACGCGCGCGCCGCTCGTTATCCGGCTTATCTCTTATCTCCGCGCCGAGGAAATTTCGCTATCGCGCGCTGACCGAGTTTAGCGCGGATTTCGCGCGGAGAGACGTTGAAGGGGCGGGGAGGGGACGTCGCGGCTTTTTGCTCGTTCGCGGGATTTATGAAGGGCTCCGCGCGCGGCATTCCCGTTGCCGCGACTAACGAGGCGCAATGCGCATGTATATACGAGTCGTAGTCGGAGCAGGGGTCAGGAATCCGTGCGCGCCCCCGGGAGGTTTCTTGCGGAAAGTCACTTGGCAATTAAGTGCCCCGGGGCCGGGCTTCCCCGTAAGACGTTTCCTCTATTTTTCCCGCGGGTTAAGTGTTTTCTCGGTACTGCTTCCCTCCCGTGGCTTCGCTCTCGATTTCTACTAGCTTATTTTTTTTTTGGATCGACGAAACTGGAGACGGTAGGAAGCCGAATTCTGTTTTACTATTATTGCATTGTTTCTTTTAAAAGGCCTTTCGAAGTAAAGTACGGTATTTCATTAATTGGTTATATTACTTTTATTTTTACATGGAGATGAAAGCTTTAATAAAACAATGCAATAGTCAATTTGAATGTTGGGAAATTACAATTTTACAAGAAACTGGTGAGGAAATGAACATTGACTGTTACAATTTTTAATACAGTTTATTCCTCTGGGTCAACTTTAAAAGCAAAGGAAATCTCTGATGTCCGAAGATCAATATTAATGAAGGGTGAATGAATGGGGTGATTTCTTCGAAACATAAAATTGTCGTTTATTTGAAATGTTCTACGTTTTGGTACATTTTATACCGTGTCGACTTCAAGAGCTTTAAAATTTATTTACATAATATGATATAAAAATCTGTATCAAATTTTTTAAAAACTATTTCGACATACGAGCAAAGTTACTATAACAAATGCATGTAGAAATGTTTTTCATCTTTAACTATAACTTTTTCTTCCAAACTTCTGTTTTCACTGGTTCATTATTAATCAGTAATTTATTTATTTACTTATTTAAAAATATATACGTCCGAGATGCCCTTTACATAAATCTTTCATAAAAATATTACGTAAAATCGCCATAGTAATTAAAGTCATTAAAATCTTTTTAAAAATCGTAAATCTACAACAAAAAACTTGTCATCTCGCCTTTCTCCTAAGAAAAAGAGGAGCTTTTCCGCTTTTACATCCTGGTTTCCAGGAAGCGTCGGTCGCAGTCGCGAGAATCGCCCACCGCGAAATTAAGAGCGGGCGCATCTTAAGATAAGCTCGAAGTGCAAGAGATTTGCAAGGTGGAAAGTCGGTTAAAAGTACAGACGCTCGAAATAATGCGTCGCGGCGAATGACGTCTGGCCCGCAAAAAGCTCTCGGTCAAAAAGGAGGACAGCCAGCGCTGCCGGCGCTGACTGCCTTCTGAAGAAAATTAAATAAAAGATGAGGCTGCGGGGCGGCCGTGCCAATTGATAAAGGAACCGTTCAGACTCGCGCTGATGTATAATTGACGAGGATTTATGTTGCACCTTTTTTTCGCCCTTGTTTCGGTTTATGGCCAGGGCCATGTAAATTCAACTTGGCTGTGGGAACAGGATCACCTAGGAGCTTAAGCATTTTTTTTGGAAAAAAAACATGAAAGATTGACAAGATATCTAATTCAGGTTTTATTCAATTTTATTTCATATGATTAGAATAATTGCGAAAATTCAATCGATTTTTTTCCAGCAATTACACTTTATTCACAGGAAGTCTTATGATGACTTACGCATCTACTAATATTACGCACTGTATCAAGACCTTATAGCATTTTAATTTAAATGACTTCACATTGTTATTTAATAATACATTTAGGTTACTTGTAGTTGATAGTCATTTTTTATTTAAAAATTACAATGATTTATTAGTTTTTCGAGATTGGTTTGATTGTTTTAATTGTTTTTTATTAAGAAATTATAAATTGATTTCACACTGATGAAAAAGCAATCGCAAAGTCACTATCGCAAACTTAATTTTATATTCTATCATTTATTTTGTCAGAATTTGATGATCAAAGAAACATTGAGATTAACTGAAAATAATTATCCTCATTAATTTCCATTTTTTGAAATCTATAACAAGTTTTCATTTAGTGCAATAACAACGGCTCACACTTTACTCATATTCCTCTTAATAACTACGATTCTCGCAGTTTTGATACAATAATTTTGAAGTTAGCAGACTATAAATAAATTCGCAATTTTAAGTAACATTAAGCAAATGAGCTTGAACTACGGTAACCACTAAAAATAATACACTCGCGCCTATTAATAAAAACAATTTCAGTCAGAACTCGGTCATAAAGCCTCGCGGCGTCCAAAAATAAGATCTAAAAATAAGCAAAACAAACAAAACCAACCGCTTAAAAGGGATAAAGTTGTTTATTACCCGAAAAAAAAGTTTGCCGGCTCGACGAAAAGGGGTTGTCCCTCGCGCGAACGTATAGGTCACGCCCGAAATAAAGCAACCGCGCGCGCCTCATCAAAGCGTCGCGCGCGCGTCGCTCTCCGACGCGAAAAAAAAGGTAAGACCAGAGACGAGAGCCGTAAAATTACATACCGCCCGGCGGTTCTATTCTTACGTAAAATGTGGATCATCGGCCGAAAATTTCGGAGAGAAAGCCCGCAATCTTCCCGTTCAATCTCTTTCCATTACCGCGCCGCTCGCGGAGCGGAAAAATTATGGAAAGCTCGATCGCAACGCCGCGTAATAATAACCGTAATGAAGGATGCGCCTCCTCCTTTCTCTCGTTATACAGGCCGGTGAATCCCGCGATTCGGCGTAGACGAAAAAAAAGGGCCGGCGCTCGTTACGTCGGAGGTAGGTGCGCGCGATTATTCGGTAATAGGCGGGACTTTCACCGGTAGCTTCGCGAGTTGAAATTCAAAAAAAAAATTTTTTTCCTTTTTCACCCGGAAAAGGAGAGGCGCGACCTCTCGAATCCGATTGACAGGCGTAGCATCCGGCTCGGGGGAGGTGGAGAAGAGGGCGATGACTATCGCCGCGGTGGCTTATTAATTACATAAAACTAGCGCGTGCGCGCGGTCCTTTGGGTTACGTAAACTAGACGCGGGAGAATGGCGGATTAAACGTTATCAATACTCCTTCGCGAGGCGGTCGGTTTTAATTATCGTCAGGCTCGGACGGCCGTCAGGGCTCGTGAGCTCGGATACGCAAACAAAGAGCAACGTGCCGATAATTTGTGCTTTGGCTTTGTTCGTTGAATAATTAATGGCCGCTTTTTTTAATTGACGGCAAAATTAAATTCTATTTTAGGGGATGTTCTTACTTTTAACTACTTTTTTTTAAAGAATATTCTGTTTCGCTAATTTGATAATTTAGTGTGCTATAAAATTGATGAAATGTTTTCTATGAATTAATGATTAGTGGAGATTTTTTTTAGTGGATTTGGATTTTTTTTTAGAATAAATTTAAGGAGTAGAGTAACAGAAATGTTTTCGTAAAAATTACATGAATAAACACAATGTGGGGCAGTTTACAACATTAGTAATTTTTACGGGTACCTAAATCTCAAAAAAGGGATCTTACTTTTTTCTTATTTAGTGCTTCGTAAAAATATAAAGATTTACTCGTAAAATTACGGAGCTCTTCCCGTAGTAATATACTGTCTGAAGTTTTTCCTGTAAAAATTTCGGAACTTTTCGAAACATCAAGATTCATTGTTCGATAAAAATTTTAATGATTTTTTCGTAACAATATCCAGTATTGCAAGCTGTCCCACGATTACGTTTCTTCACGTAATTTTTACGAAAAAAAGTCTCCCAGTGTACATACGTGAAAAAATAAATTGTAAAAATTAGAAACAAGATTGCAGTTTAAAAAACTGTTGTATGATTAGTCTAAAAATTCGAAAGTAAATTCGATTCGAGAATACTTCTTTCATCCCCTTGAAAAGCGAATAAAAGAACTGAGAAATACCTACTCATGTACATAATTCTTTTGCACACAAAAGCTTTAACTCATTCAAATTTTCATAAAATGTTAAAAACTATTCAACTAAACTACATTTACTCATCATCTCCACATAATCTCGCATATGCAACACCTACAAAATTAATGACGTAACATACAAACCAGAAATTCTTCTCCCAAACAAAAAAAAATCAATAAACACGAGTAAAACAAAGGACACCGTATATCCCGCAGCCCATAGAAAAAAAAAGAAAGCACCGTGTGGATAAAGGAGGCCGGCGAGAGGGGGGCTCGGATCGGCGGTGCCGGCTGCGCGGAAATGCCACACGCCCAGCCACTGCCAGGCGCGATAATCGTCGTCGCGGACGCATGCGGGCGGCTCCCCCGCGCTTCGCGGCCCCGCCGAGGGGAGTGACGTTTGAAAAAAAAAATAACAAAATTGATATGCATGACGAGACGGGGAAAGCACGCGGCGCGCCGCTCGTGACTATCGGCACGCGTGTGCACAAAACGCCTGCTGCTCGCCATTGTGCACTGTACCCCCCCTATTTTTTCGGGGTCGAATCGACGACTGGACGCTCGCTCGCCTCCTTTGTGCCTAACGACTGTTTCCCTTTTGTTCCAGCGGCGCGCGGTGGAAACGCGCCGGCGATTGGGCAATTCGGCTTTTACGCCGAAATTCGAGGCGCGCGTTTTTTAATTGAACCCCGGCTAATACTCGATTAGCCCAGCTGAAATAGATATTCTTGAGAAATGTAGGTTAATGTTGCTGCTCGTCATAAAAAGCGCCGGGGAACGGAGCAGTGATTTGGAGGAAAAAAAAACAGACCCGAGTACGGTACAATACTAGTAATTCGTTTAAAAGTTAGCTGTACATCCCACCGCGTTATTTTTTTGTTTCACCGCGTTTCATTCCTCGGTATGCGCACTGCGTCCGAATTAAATTAGAGAACGGCATACAAGCGAGTTAATTGAAAAGAGACGAAAGTACCCGCTTAATTTAAAAAAAAACGTCTGATTCATGACTGGCGTGTACGCACCGAACGGTATTATAAAATGAGTTTAAATTGGTGAGGTAATCACTCGGGATTGCTTTTGATCAATTAGACTAATGTTGAACAAAGTTTTTGTACGAGGTGATTAAAAGGGGATTGCTGTTTAATTTTTTCTAATTACAAATCCGTACAATTTCAAAACTTGATTTACCCACTGCGTTGTTACTTCACCCCGATGATAAATTATCCTTATTAAATCATTTCTCCCCGTTAAACAGTAAACGAAAACGCACGCGAGCACTGAGAAAAAATTCTAGTAAAAATTACTATCCTGTACAGAAAAGTGGCCACAAACTGTCTTTTTATAAAATATAAATTTTACAATATGTAAAATGTGTAATATTTTCTAGTAAAATCTACAATACAGGACCGTAATTTTTGTATGTGGCCACTTTTCTACACGGGATAGTAATTTTTACTATTTTTTCTCCGCGGTGAGTATTTCACCTCCAGTTCAACGAACACGAAATGTAGTATCCCTTTAAAAATCAGCACCAGTAGTTATCGCATTATCATCGTCTGATTCGAAAAGCTGCATCCGCACTTTACCGCCTTATCTCGAGCTTTAAAAGCTCCCCCTCCGAATCCAGAAAGAAAATCCAGCGAGCAGGAAAAAAAGAGGTACATATCGAGTAGATTAAGAGCCACCGAAAGTCGCGCAATTATGTCACCGCATTAACGCCCACGCCTCGTCGTGTCTTATCGCGGGCGACGGATCGGCCGGCCCGATAAGATACGGAACGCGGGGGACTTTTCTTTCCGTGTCGGGGGGACCCCCGGCGCCCCAGATTAGAAGTGAAAGTGCGTGCTTCGGCTCGCGTGTACCGGCTGGCCCGTAGGGTCAACCCGAGCCGGAGGCTGTTTGCTTTCGGGACTACGACTGGGCCGGCTTATCTCGACGGATACGTGACATTAGGCGCGTTTAATGAGCGCCTTTCCGAATTCGTCGGCGCATTGTCGGACGCGTGACTTAGCCGTCGCTCCGTGCGCATTACACAAATCGCGGACTAATGTTGGATCTTTCACCTGGAATAATGCGGTCGGCGAAGTTCATAAATTTGAATTTAAAATTCGACGGTGACCTTCGATGTGAAATGAAAAATAAAAACATTTTGTTTGGGAAAATTCATTATGCAAATTAGAAATTTAGGTTTACAATAGAATTAATTGAAAATATTAATCTTTTCATTGAAATGTAAATTTCAAAGACTAAAAGAATTTTTTTTACTTTTAATGTAATTCCATTAATTTAAATAGGAATCATTAAATTGAATCATTAAATTGAAAAATACATGTCGTTTTGTTTTTCAATATTCTATTAGTTCAATATTTTAGCTGTAAATATATCAAGGAGTGTACACAAACCTGAAGAACTTATATCTTTTTTCAAGAAATTAATTCTATTTTTATATTATATTTCAAATAGGAAAATTCGGATGGGGACACTCTGGAAACTTGCTCTAATTCATAAGAATACATTATATTGTTACATTTAATATGAATTCCGAAATAATTAATAATAAATTATTAATGAAGAATAAATAATGAAAATTTTTCATTTCGCAATCTTATTTTCCTAAGACAAATCCTTTCGTCAAACAAATTTTCAAACAAACGTTCTTTCCACCGTGCCGTAATAACCCAATAACCCACAGTACGCGACCCTCGCGAGAAAACGCCAGCTATTCAGAAGCAAACGCGCGGCAGTCCGCGAGGAGCAGCGTACACTCGCCCGTACTGCCGGTCAACAAAGCGCCGGAAAATTACGACACAAGTGGCGGCCGCGCGGAATCCCATTAACTCGACAATGAGCTCTTTTCACGGGCCCGCGAGCTGACAGTCCGCTACCGCTTGCGGTTTCGGCGGTCGCGCGGCTAATAAATCAGTAAATAAGAGATTAACGCCGCGGGCCCCGCGGCGCACCGAGCGTTGCTTAACGGGACATTACGCGCGAGAGGGACCGACGTGTACAGATGTATGCGCGCGTACGAGCGGGCGAGGAGTTTGGGGCGACTTTCTAAACAGGAGGATTTCCAGGATGACGAGCGCGCCCGGTAGTGACGCATGGCGATCCGGAAGGTAATAAAAAAAGGAACAGGGGGACTGCGAGCGGAGAGTTGCGAAAGGAGAGGAGGAGTTGCGATGCGCTTACGGCTGGTTACGTCTTGATGCGTTGTTGTCGCGTCGCGGAAGTCGGTAGGCGAGATGTGACTAATGAGCTTCTCTAGTCCTGACACTTTGTACAGGTGGAGGGAGGTTGGAACATTTTGTGTCTTTGGGTAATTGTAAGTAGGATTACCTTGTCCTTCTTAGCCAAAATTGGTTTTGCTTCTTCTTTGCATTTCTGAGCTTCGGTTATTTTTGTAAGGTACAGTCGTAAGAATACTTCTGAATAATTTGTTCATCTTTTGAAATGAATATTTATTTCAGAAATACATGTTGCTATTTATTTTAACACATTTTTTTAAGTAACAAATCCCCTTGTAAAAAATGTATCGTGACTAAATAAAATATAATTATTTATTTCTAAAACAAATTAATTTTTTTATGAAATTCAGGTCTTACAACTCTTGCTATTTTTTTTATAATTATGTAAATTATATTTTTTAAAAGAAAAGTTCTTTTCATTAAATTCACGATTCTTTAGTTTTTATTAAAAATTTACGTGTACGCGCGTCATAAAACAGAAAAAACGAAATTTGTTTGATGCGTCATAATTTACGATGTACACCCAGGGATAAGTTTGAGAGATATGGGGTTGAAGCAAGGCGGAAAGCGACTTTGCGATGATGAAAGATCATTCAAAATAAAAAATCGCTCGTCGCCAATGGCCTTTGCGTTTGACGTCATTCTGTAAGCGCAGCGCCCTCGCATCGACCTAATTTCCACGTGGTGCGATTTTCGAAACATCCCTCATGCATTCAGACGAGTTTTAAATTAGAACCGCCGTTTATTAATACTATATTATTACTTTGACCGGTTTACTTTTGGCGACTGACTAAAAGAAAAAAAAATTAGTGGAAAGAACGTCTTCCTTTTTTTCTCCCAACCGATCTCATTAAATCTCATGATTAATAGACTTTATGCAACTTACATTTTTTTAGGTCAGCCTTATTTCAGTTAGGCTCAAAAATCTTACTTAATTTATCGAATATTGAATTTAATAGTTGCATATTAATAAATATAATAGGCGCATCTCGATAATTAATCTTTTAATTATAATTCAACCGATCCGATCAGATTCGAATGCTGATGTATTAAAATTTGTACAGCTTATTTAATTTCTACTCCAATATTTCAATTAAGTTAATTTTCAACTTAATTAATTAAATTCTACGTAACATAGTTATTATTTTAATAAATTAAATAGTTAGGTCTTTAAATAAGACTTCAAAAGTTCATCCGATCCGATCCTAAGCTAATACCGATTTATTAAAATTTTTACAACTTACCATGTCAAGCGTTCAGGCAGTTCAAAATTTCAGTTCAAACTTCAATTGAATTCATAATAAATATTGAATAAAATAATTTTGTTAATAAATAAAATAGGATCGACGTCTTTAAAATTTCATCCGATCTGATCCGATTTAAATACCGATATATCAAAATTCACGCAGCATATTTTGGCAAAAGTAGTAACTCCCGCTCCAAAAAAAGTATCTAAACGAATTCACCGCCTCTCCGTCGAAAATAAAAACGGTAACATTGGAATATCTCCCCGCAACGCTCGATAAACACGTAATCCCGCGAAGCAACAGTGTGCACAGCCAGTCGGCGTCGTTCGCGCGTGCGAAAACGCATCTCGCGGGTTACGAAAAAGCCTCTATTCCGGGCGCGGCTCGGTCCTCGACCCTACCGCCGGCGTCGAATTTTCCTACGTGCGCGCGATATTTTTAAGCCTGGCCTACTTAGCGGCGCGCGCGCCGCATGGAGAAGGCGCGCGCGGATCACGCCGGCTCCGCTGGGACAACGCCGCGAGGTTTATTGTCAAGTACTAGGACGTAAGGTCGCCGATCCCCGCGTCTACGCCTGCGTCCCAGTTCGGGATCCTGCTTCTCGCCGGGGGAATTCGCGAATCTCCCATCTCGAGCCGCGGCCTTTTTTATTTCTGGGTCGAGCGCGCGCTCGCTCGGCTATGCAGATTACATTGTGCTTAGGAAGGTTATCGCCGCACTGGAGTATGGGAATACTGTTATTCCGGGTTTATTATTTTTATTACTTTTTTTTTTACCTAATGTTTATTTATGAATCGCGACCGTTTACTTTTGGAGGAAAGAATGGATTTATTTATTTTATTTATTTATTAAATTAGATAATTTACAAGGCAAATCCTGTGATAGGTTAACCATGTTATATGAAAACACTTAAAAACTAAGCTTAAAGGGTAAAATAGTTGATATAAAATGTATAGTTTTTGCAAAATTAAAAACCTTACTTAAAATTATGTAGCATTACAATTTTTTTGTAAATTGTAATAAATTCCTTTAATTTCTTTTCAATATTTGATTTATTTGTGTTTAAACTCTTCAACTTTTCAGGTAGCATATTATACGTTTTTGTTGCTACTATATAAAAATTCTTATCTTATAGGGTTACTCATTTTTGGAAGTTATATCCTCTTGTATTTCAAGTCTTTGAAGTAATTTTTACATAGATATACTTCAGTTTATCATTACTATACTGACTCAAGTGTAAATACTTAGTTAATATTCAGAAGATGACTTTTCTCAGGAAATATGATTTTTATTTACAATTTTTAATATTTTTGTTTAAATTTTTTGTATTAAGTTTAATCTATTTTTATATTCACCTCTCCCAAGCAATTGTTCCTATTATTTTTTTTGACCTAACGTTTATTTATGATTGGCGATCGTTCTCTTTTGGAGGAAAAAAAAGGAGAGCGACGATGAGAAAGGCAATAACTCAGCGGCTGGTTCTTCTTCCTCTTCTTCTGTTTTCTTTTTTTTTCAAAATTTTTTTTAACGAGTCCGCGCGCAGTATGCTCCAACCCTAAGTACTCACATAAATAACGAGCTCGCGAGTTTAAAAGCAATAAAAAAGGCACAATGCTCGTTCTACGAAAGATGGCCGTAAAAAAACAGGAAAAATCGGAACTCCGCGGCGAGCGGAGATAAAATCGACGAGCGCGGGACAAAGGAGGGAGGCACGCGTCGCGTCTTTTATTAACCCGTTCGAAAGAGAGAAAACCATTGCCCGCGAAATTCGAGCGTCGCTTAGCGCGGATTTTTATTTATAGGTGAAAAAAAAAAGGTTTGTGTGTCTCCAGGCATTCGTCGGGCGTGGTCTTGGAGAAGCTAAACGGGTGAAACACATACGTAACTCGCACTCCGCCTCCGTGCATTTATGGGCTAAACTTATTTTTTCGCCTCGTTTTATCCTCGCGCCCGCGAGAGATTAGAGACAAAGGCCCGGAGTTTCGTAAAGGACTAAAAGAGCGCGCGTGACTCGCGGACTTGTTAAAATGCAGACCAAACGTGTACGTACCTTTGTTTCGAGGTTATTTCGCCGGGTCTGATGAATCCGTGACGAGATCGATCAGCGCGATACGCGGCGTTTGGCAATAAAAAAAAAGGCGCGGGGCAATCCGGAATGTCGTAAAAGGATCAATTCTTTCATTTCAATTTTTTCCCCTCGAAACGCGTACGATTTAATTTCCAGCATTTAAAAGTCAAATAAAAAGCGACGTTGTAAAACGTAAATTTTAAAAATGACACAAACGAATTTCTCATTATTTTCTCTCTCCCGGAGCACGAATCGTTTCATCGATCAATCGCGCGCAAAATAAAACCAAAACGTCAAGAGAATCGCTTTTTTTGTTTCGTCACAATTTGATCGCGCTCCGATCGAAAGTCCCGGGCCCGTCTATTCGTACGTAAGGAGCCATTCCGAGGGCCGGTGCGATAAATAAAATACGGCATCTCATGTATTTTAATACGGGGTCTGACGTAAACGTCCACGAAACAAAAAAAAACGATACGATACACTCGAGATCTCAAAACGTTTAGTCACCGCCGACAATAAAAGCTAAAAGAGGGAAACCTCGCGGATCCTTGTTCCGACATAAGTGTCCTCACTCGCGAGTGTCCCCCTCCCCCTTCCCCCCTTTCGCCGCCGCCGCCGTGACGTAGAGGCTACAGCTGGGGGCCTCGATCGGCTCTCGAGTTACGCCGCCGCTGAAAACTCATCCGCGCATTATCGAGTGACTCACGCGCGGGGGAACGGAGGGGGAGGTTTATGGAGAGCGACCGCAGACGTGCCCGGCTGTTTTCAATCCCGACGAGGACGCGTACGCGACTCTCGACTTTTCGCCGGCCGCCTCTTTCTAGCCGAGCGGTTTTCCCACGTGAAGCGTGAGTCACGCGTCGACGACGGGCGGAAGAAAAACGAAAGGTGAAAAGTAAATTCGAGTCCGGTGTCTTGAAAATAAACGACTCCTTTATATCACCCGTACACGTACAACGAGGGATTTCATTCTTCTCGTTGGATGACTGATTGCCAGATTTTTTTTTTTTTGAAAAATCGCTCGACCTCTGAAATTTGAGACCTCATAAGAATACCAGCGTATTTTATTCGATCTTTTGAAGAAAGAGAAAAAAATACGCGACGGCTTACGATTTGCCCTACTTCTTTGTCCTTGTAACGTCGAAACGAATGAAAATATCGTCTTAATGACCCCTAGGCAATAAGATTAATATTCGTAGGTTTTAAAACGAGCTAATTTTTTGGAAATGCTCGCGTTGCAGGGAGGAGGGGGCAACAACGGCGGCGACGACTCGGACGAGGAGACGCAGTGCGCCCTGAGCGAGAACTGGACCTTCGAGAAGAAGACGCGCCGCTGGTCGCGCATCTGCGACATCACGCCGGGCAACGTCGAGCGGCTGCAGGCCATCGCCGGCCAGCAGCAACAGCAGCAGCGGGGCGGCGCCGCCGAGGACGACAGCCTGGACGACAGGCTGGAGCAGGAGGAGGCCGACGACACGATGCTGGACACGCTGCGCTACCGCAGCCTGCCGCCCGGCGCCCTGCCGGACGAGCTGGGCCCCAGGTTCCGACGCACCGGCTCCGAGCGGCTGCGCGACGGCGCCAAGGCCTTCCTCAGGCGCATGGAGTCGCTCAAGTCGCGCAGGAGGAAGACCCACCACAACCGCGACGGCGTCGTCATCAGCGGACCCCAGGTGCTGGACGTGCTGTCCATGCAGCAGAAGATGAAGGACCTGAACTGCGTGGACGTGTCGCCGACGGAGGGCACGCCGCCGGTGAGTTTCGCCGATCTGTTGCCGCCGCCGTCGCCGCTGCAGATGCCGCCGTCGCCGTTGACGCTGCCGGCCTCGCCGTTCCACTCGCCGCCGTCGCCGCTGGCGAACGCGGCCAGCCCCTTCGGCGACGACTCGTCCAGCTACTGCTCGGACGGCTCGCAGGGGGGCGGGCCCACGCCCACGCCCACCAGGACGAAGATGAACAGAGCCAGGAGGTTCCTGCACAGGGGCACGCGCGAGGACCAGGGAGCACTGAGCGACTCCGAGTGCCAGCCCACCAGCTGGAGGCACCGGTACTTCAAGGACGCCAATAGCAACAATGCTAAGGTACGTACGCTTGTTTTGTTATTCAGAATCCTCGTTTATTCACCGCTGAAAATCGTCCCCGGGATTTACATCCACAGAAAATAATATTTAACTTTTCTGAACGACTCCTGCAGGACTCTTTTAAGAGTTACAGTATGATATCTGATAAATTCTTTTGTTGGTTCATATTTATCGAATCTTGTTGAGTTCTTCTATCGATTCCTATTCGATTTTTTGTATTCCTTTATCTATTTCTATAAAACTCTTGCTGAGCTTATCTATCCATTCCTATTCGATTCCTAATGAGTTGTCTTTTTTTGTAATAGATTCCTGTTGAGTTTCTTTAACGGTTTCTATTCAACCCCTCTTGAGTGTTTTCATCGATTCCTATTGAGTTCCTCTATACATTTCTCTTCGATTACTGTTGAATTTCTCTACATATTTGTATTCGATTCCTATTATGTATCTCTATCGATTTTTATTCAAGTCTTGAGTTTTTCTATCGATTTTTATTTGATTCCCGTTGAAAACATTTACAGATTCCTATTCAATTCCTATTGAGTTCCACTATAGATTTATATTCGATTCCTGTTAAATTAATTACCGATTTCTATTCGATTCTTGTTAAATTAATTACCGACTTCTATTCGATTCCTGTTAAATTCATTACCGATTTCTATTCGATTCCTGTTAAATTCATTACCGATTTCTATTCGATTCCTGTTAAATTCATTACCGATTTCTATTCGGTTCCTGTTAAATTCATTACCGATTTCTATTCTATTCCTATTCAATTTCTATTCAGGATGGACCGCGCACTTCGAGAAATCTTCTTCTAGAATCTTTGGAAATCCCTCGAAATCCCTGGTAATATTTGAAATTTTTGAATCTCTGGAAATCTCTAGAAATCCCTGGAATCTTTGGAGATCTTTGATGGGATTTCGGAGTGTGTCAGTCCCTAGTCTATTCAATTCCTACAATTTCCTGTTAAATTCTTCAAAGAAGCATATTATTTCTAAAAAAGATTGTATTCTTTGGAAAAATAAAACTTTCCTTTGGTTACGAGATAATTTATCGCTTGATTCGTTAAGTATAAATACATTAAACTGTCATTAAAATGTTGTGTTTGTCCCACATTCGCGAAACTAGGTTACCGATCGCTTAAAAACTCAGAACATTAAAATCAATACTAAATGGATTATTCTACATAATAAATTGTTCCATAGGTATTAGAGTACGTGACGTCGAGTCCGAAGGAATCTCCCTCGAAGCCGAGCAGCATCCTGAGCACCGCGGCTATCAACACGCGGGGCGGCAGTCTGAATCTGGGCAAGGAGTCGCAGCGCTACCGCGACAAGTTCCACACGAGCAGCCACAAGGAGGACAAGGTGACGGCGCTGAAGCGCGAGGAGAAGTTCCACAAGAGCTTCCGGCACCACCGCAGCGGCAGCGACAACGTGGACGAGGCGGTGCTCCGCGGAGACAAGCTCGCCACGAAGGAGGTGACGGTGTACCGGTCGGACAAGGCCCGCGCCCGCCACCAGCTCGCCAGCGACACTCTGGCCGGCAGCCAGGAGAGCAGCTCAACGGTGGCCAGCCGGGACTCCGACCAGGAGGAGGACTCGCCGCGGCACAAGGGCAACGTCGTCAGGTGGCACAGCTTCCAGCGGGGCTCCCTCTACCCAGAGCCCCTGGATCCCCTCTGCCCGCGAGCCATGGCCTCCATGTCCTGCGGTCAGCTGCTGGTCCTCAGGAAGCTGGCTCTGCTGAAGCTCACGGCGTGCATGGAGCGCTACTGCCCCACCCACCGTACCGGCTGGAACTGGGAGCTGCCCAAGTTCATCAGGAAGATCAAGACGCCGGACTACAAGGACAAGACGGTGTTCGGCGTGCCGCTGCTGCTCTCGCTGCAGCGCACCGGCCAGGCGCTGCCCAAGTGCATACAGATCGCGCTGAGGTGGCTCAGGGCCAACGCCCTCGACCAGGTGGGCATATTCAGGAAGAGCGGCGTCAGGTCGCGCATACAGAAGCTCAAGGCGATGACGGAGACGCAGGGCGACAACATCAACTTTGACGGCCAGCAGGCCTTTGACGTGGCTGATTTGGTCAAGCAGTACTTCAGGGAACTTCCCGAGGCTCTGCTTACCAACAAACTGTCCGAGACCTTCATTGCTATCTTTCAACGTGAGTAAATTTAAAACGTCATTCGCGATGTTTCGCTTTTTTGGAAAACATAGTTTTATTTCGTTGGTATCATTGCTTTTAAATCTTCTTCTCATTGCAATCAATAATTGATAAATTGATACGGTAAGCCAGAAGAAGAAGTTAAACAGTAAAACATAAGCAACATTTGATTTATAAACGATTGCTCAATGAAGAGTTAGTATTGCAATTTAAGAGTTTATTGGTACAGAGTAGCGATTTTAATGAGTCAAATTTGGTATCAAAATATACGATTATTCTTCTCAAGTACTGAAAATTTATTCACATAGAAATAGATACAAGTCATTGTTTTTAAAATATATATGCATGTATTTAACTTCATCTTGTTCCTATTTCTATTTCTTCGTTTTATCTTCTTCCTAAAAAGGTTGACATCAATAATGAAGCTATTGCAGTTATTCTTCATAAATATTTGCACAAAAGTTGTCACTAGAAGATAAATCGATCAGATAAAAACTTTAACATTTTTTTAGCATTAAAATAAATTAGGACTAAACAATTCATAAACAAATCAAAAACAAAAGCACCGTATTATCAGTTGGCTTTTCAATTATAATTGAAGTTTGTCGTTAGTCAATCAGGCTTTTAATCAAACGGTAGTAATCACTGCGTGCAATGATTATAGTATTGACTACATGATTAAAATCATTTGAATTTCCCGCTGCATTGTCATAGAGGTATTTATCAGTAGTATATTATCGATTAATGAAGACTATAGTCTTCATTATATATACATCAAAAACAAGAACTATTAATTTTTTGAAAAAGAAAAATGTGAGCTTGATCTCTTTTGATCCCAGATATCTCAATTATCACAGTAAATACAATGTCTAATCCTCTAAATCTGACCCTTAGACGTACCAGTGGAGCTTCGTCCCGACGCGGTGCAGTGCGTGCTGCTGCTGCTGCCGGACGAGCACCGCGAGGCCCTGGAGACCCTCCTCGAGTTCCTTAACAACGTGGCGAACAACTCGCCGTACAACCAGATGACGGCGTCGAACCTGGCAGTCTGCCTGGCGCCCAGCCTCTTCCACTTCAACCACAGCAACAGCAACGTATCGAGCAACAGGTCCAACAGCGTGTCGCCCCGGCGCAGGAAGACCGTCGGCATACCGGATCAGCGCGAGCTGTCCGCGAACAAAGCGGCCCACGACTGCCTCCTCCACCTTATTAAGACGCATCGTGAGCTGTTTATGGTGAGTCGCCGTACGGCCCGGCGACGGGTGAAACGGGTCCGCGCAACGCGGAAGCGGCGCGAACATTTTTCCGTCGATTTCTTTTTCGCCCGCGAAGAGATTCCTATCGACGCCGTGTAACTCCTTTCGTGCCGGGGAGAGAGAATTGATTATTCCGTTCCGGAGAAATTGTGTGAATGCGAGAGAGCAGCTGCCGGTGCGGTTTGCTTTTTGCCAGTTTTACTAAGGCGTTTCAGGAAATCTTATCACTCGCGGTGCGGTTTTAAATACTTACGAGTGATAACGATGATGTCGAGATTGAAAAAATACGAAAATTTCTTTTTGGATTCCATTATATGCGTCTGGTAATTTATTGAAAAATAATTGATACGTGTTTTTTCCTTTTTTAAATTTAATGTTTATTAATAAAAATATGATGGAATGGGATTTACTAACGACGTGACGTCACCGTAGAGTAAAATATCCATATAGTATAAAAGCGTGACATCGCGCGCAATGTGCGATATTTTTGTTAATAAACATTGAATTGAAAATGTCAGATTTTCTGATTGTCTTTTATATCAGACGTAAATAATGGATTTTTTTGTACTGTTGCCCATTCCATATTTTTTGTAGTTTTTAGAAAAGTTCAAAGTAACGCAATGAAAACTATACTTTGGAATAAAAAAATCATTTCCATAAAAAAATGCAAAATTAAAAACGTTTAATGTAAAATATAACAATTAAAAGAAAAGTTTTCAATTGGATTGATTATACCGCGAATTTATTTCTGTAATTTGCAAATAAATCAATTTAATTGCGTTTCCCTCATAAAATTATTGATTTGACACTCGACGAAATGTGCATTCGTTTAATTAAATTCGCGTTCAATTAAAAAGTTTGAAATAAACAAGCTCAGTTTAAAATTCATTTGGTTAATTCAAACAATTTTGTGTGAAAAGGTATCGTCGGATATGCTCACTCAGTGTCACTTCAATTACATGGAGGAGAGCGTCCCAGTTCCTTTGGAAGAACTTGGTTCCGAACTCAAACAGGATTGGAGAGGATACATGTACGCCTGTACCACGGCTCTACTGAAGGAAGGACGTGAGAAGTGAGTGAAACTGTTTATCTTTTAAAATGAAAAAAGTTGGTGCATTAGCAAAGAAAGTGTTGCTGCATTTAATATTACGTGATCCTTTCAAATGCGTACGCGTAAAGCGAAGTTTTTCTTTTGCTCTTTTATGGAATTGCCATTAAATTAAAAAATATATGGTCACTCTTAATTCACTTAATCTTAAGATATATCTTATTAACGTGAAAATAAATGTTCAGCAATACATTTCCTATTTTCCGTTAGATATATCCGAGCAGTTGATCGATGCGTTTTGGCACTAGGAGAGCATTTAGAACTCTGGATGTCGGATTTAGTTGAAATATGGGAGATTTTCTTTTTGCATAGAAAAAATAAAAAAGCTTTTGACTCTGACGCTCAATTGATATATGACCCAAAAAAAAAATGCAGCTCCAAATCTCCATATAGTATATCATATTTACTTTTTAACTAGATTTTACTAAAGCCTTTGAAAAAATGAACTGCAAAATGCGTTTAAAGATTTATTTCATTAAAAAATGTCAATCTAAATTTTCATTCAAAAGAAAACATCTTTCACGTTTTCAACAAATTCTGTGACCCATAATTCTGATACTATCCCAATGAAAGTAGTATGCACTTTGCCCGATGAGAGCTCCTCGTTATTCGGCATTCAGTGCAGAAGGAACTCTTGTTATGATGATACACTGAGAGAAATTGTTTTGAAAAATTTAGCAATAAATCTAAAAATAAAATACAATAATAATTTTACTTAAAACTGTAAATGTAGTACTTTTTGCCCGTTAGAATTGCAATGTTTACTATAAGTTTGATAACTTATTTCTTTTAGTTAGCCTGCAACTGGTTTCTATATTTATGCTAAACTATACATATACTCTTTAAATGTCTTCCAAAAATGTAAAAATACATTTGAAATTCAACTGCTCCATAATTTGCGGGTCTATCACTAAATTATTTATTAAATGAATGTCTTTCCCCAACGGAATAAAACAATACACTATTTACCAAAAAATTAAGTTCCTCGAATATTTCTCTCAAAATCGAAATATCTGAATAAAAAATCCCTCAACCCCTAAAAAAAATAATATCCACCGTCGAACAGACTCGCGTTTCACGCCCCCGCCCACGCCACCGCACCGACCGAATACTAAACTCCTCTTTTTTCTGCGTTGAAAATAGAAGCCGCGGCTGGGTGTCGGTGAACAACCCGGCGGACTCGAACGTGGACATGGCGTACAAGAAGGTGGGCGACGGCCACCCCCTGAGGCTGTGGCGCGTGACGACGGAGGTGGAGGCGCCCCCGGAGGAGCTGCTGCACCGGGTGCTGCGCGAGCGCCACATCTGGGACCCGCAGCTGCTCAAGTACAGACAGGTGGTCAAGCTGGACGCCAGCGCCGAGGTCTTCCAGTACGCCACCGGCAACATGAGTCCCCTGCCGGCCAGGGACTACTGCATCCTCAGGTTGGTGCTCGGCTTACGTGTCATCGACGCTCCGGAATGCGGCCCCCGCGCGTGCCCGACTTTTTTCTCGCTCCTTCACGCTTTATGGGCTTGTATTATTTGACGTAGGGACGCTGCGTTGCGTCTGCTTTTTTTTTGTTGCTTGGGTCATCCCTGCGCAATTCGAGCATAGCGATTGCTTTTAGCAGGGAAGAATAATTTACTGTAATTATAATAATAATTTTAATTATAATTATAAATTTATGATTTCGGTTTGTCATTGTATTACCTGCTTTACGTAAAAAAAATTATTCGGTCATATTTTTTTCATTGGTTGACAATGTATTTCCAAGATTATATATTTTATTTATGAGAAAAAACGTAATAAGGAAAGAGTCATTTTGATTAACGATAACAAGCAGGCATTTCTCATTTGTTCAAGTGTGTTGAAGGCAATAGTTTAATGGAGTATCCGAAACTGTCAACAAGCACAAAAAACGAATCACGTGCATTTCGTTAAAAAATGTTATTTTTTAAATAACAATCTGCTTTAGCATGTATGCCTTGATATTGTATACTTGATTTTGAATGAATTTTGATTTTTGAATGATGAAATAAAAATTGACCTATAATTTTTTCTTTTTGTAATTTGTTTAAACAAAAAGTCGATATTGTTCCCCGTTAAAGTTATGCATGGACATAGTTACAGATTAGTTTGATTCATTTGAGATTGAGGTGCATTGTTAAATACCTTTGTAATTTATCATTTCATAAATTATTTATACAAGCCCATATATTTTTCTAAAATTATTTGAAAAAAAAATTATTATGGAAGTAAAGAATAAATTATTTGTTTTACATGCCAGAGAATTCTGTGTCGTCAGGTACAGAACCCTTTACTAACTTTCAATATTGATAAATCATTAAATTTAGTAGTATTTTTCTTAAAAAGTATCTTTTTATGACTAGAAAACTATTTAGCTTTCGCACAGTGTAAATATCCACTCTATATATTCTACTGTATCTTAATTTAAGCATGTACTAAACATCTTTGTGACAATATCTTAAGTAGTAGAAAAGAAATTTCTAAAGGCTGTTTTTAAGTAGATAGAAAATTTACTCAAGTAACTCGTATAAACTTTTCAACCCTTTATTCACCAGATGAACAAAATTGAATCAAAATAATTTTTTTCATAAGTTATCTAAAAATTTATCACTTAATATTCTAATTCAAAGATCGTCTGTGAATTCGATCGTCTTCTTTATCACACTTTTTTTATTCTGCATTTGTAATATCATAATTTTGTTTCTTCAAAGCTTAATTAACTTTGCACAATCTTTGCACAAAAAGTGAAACCAATTATACATTTTGCACAAATAACAAGTTAAAAGAATCGATCAGATTTCGAAAATTGAACTTATACCTACATCTCTCTAATGAGCTCAGTTAATTAGTATACTTTCTATTGCTCGACCGGTGTATACGAAACGTCAGTCAAGCGGGTCGCTAATGTGCTCCGTGTGCTTTGCAGAACCTGGCAGACCGACTTGCCCAAGAAGGCGTGCGTCATAGTGGAGACGTCGGTGGAGCATCCGGACGCCCCGGTGATGCTCGGCGGTACGCGCGGCATCGTCCTCGCCTCGCGCTACCTCATCGAGCACTGCGGAAGCGGAAGGTCCCGCATCATGCATCTCTCCAGAGTCGACACTAAGTGAGTAATCGGCCTGATATTTTCTTGAGAAGTAAATTTTATGGTTAAATACCTGTGCAGGGAGAAATTTTTTTTAAGAAAATTAATTGGTAAATATTTAAAAAAAGAAGACTATTCTAATGAAGCTATACATTAATGAAGACTATATATTAATGAAGCTGTGTGGCAATTATTACGAATAGATAACTTGATCCAAAGATTACTGGTCATCGATATTTATTAGAAAATTCTATCGTGCGTGTATTTTTATTCATCAGATCTGTTTTTCTAACTTCGTTAATAATTATTTCTTTACAATGATAAACTTCACTTAAGAAGAAGCAAAGCCTTCTAAACAGAAATATCACTGGTACGAGTAAATAAACGCTTACTTTCACAATTTTATTTTTTTTAAGAGATACTTCCTTCGTTGAATGATTTGTTAAATAATATAGTTGTAGACGTTTATTTCATTTTCTAATATTTAGTAAAAGTGATTGAAACTACGAGGATAACACTATATCCAAATAAATTTTAGGCGAATTCTTTTTTTATGTTTTTTACCAAATAAAATAATTATTTTCGCAGAAAATAATAAATAGATGCAGATAAATTCATTTTTGCAGAAATATTAGTAATTTTTACTGATGATTTTCACTTTTCGTAATTTTTGCATAGATTTTCGTTATAATGCATTTGAATGGAAAATTTTATTCAACTGAAAGATAAAACTCAATTGAGATTTTGCTAGAAAAATTCCACTTTGTCCCTCAGAACGAGTATGGAAAAATAAACGACCCGTATTTTTTCTTTTTTAAATTTAAATTTATTAACAAAGATATAGGAATATCAAATTCATCGCAATGGTGACGTTACCACGGCGTAGTATAGCTACATATCGATTACAACTGTGACATTACGTGCTTTTTTAAGTTACCTATCTTTGCTGATAATCATTAAATTGAAAAAAGAAAAAATACGTGTCAATTATTTTTCAATTCCTATTGGACAGTTTAACCAACTCACAATTAAATAGCGCCAATAAAATCCTTACAATAGTCACACCAAAAAAACAAAAATCGAGCAAACCGTTACAATAAAGTAAGCTCTAAAAAGCGCAGCCGGGACTAACCGTAAACTCGATGATTTTTGTCCACAGGGGTCGCACACCGGAGTGGTACAACAAGAGCTACGGCCACATAGCGGCGCTGCACCTGAGCAAGATCCGCAGCTCTTTCAAGCACACGACGGACGGCCCGGAGAGCAAGGTCTGAGATAAGGCCACCGCGCAGCAGCAGCCAACGTCGCTGCTGCTGCGCGGTACCCAGGGCCAGGCGACGGTGATCGCCGCGGCCGTGGCCACCGCCATCGACCAGATGAGCGAGGTCCAGCCGCGCCAGGATCCCCGCTTCCTGCGCGCGCCCCTCGCCGACGGCGACTAAAATCCCGAGCAAAAGACTTTAACTCGACTTCCGGTACCACCGGAATTAAAAAAAAAAACAAATTTTTACCCCTCCCTCCTCCACGTCAAAGGTGTACAATTCCATAACGGTGTATGACGACGCGCCGATGCGCGCTACCCGAGTGTTCCAATCCGACTTCTTCTCTTCTTCTTTCTTCTTCTTTCTTCTTCTTTTTTTATTTTATATACGAGAGATGCTTTTTAAACTTCGTATACTGTACGTTCGGACCAAAATGTCGTTCTCGTTTTCTTTCCTTTTTTTCTATTATCGCTATTTTATTATTATTATAGCACCGTCGTCGTTGACGATTTATTTACGTATAGCATATGTATGTTGCTACTTCGTAAGTCGAGACATGTATAATCTCTGTATTTTAATGCGCAGGATAGAGAGAGAGAGGCGTTGGAAAATGTATTTTCTGCGAGGATAGAGGCGAAAAAGAAGCAAACCTAAGTGGAAAATTATTGCGATAAGGATGCGAACCTTTAAATGTATATTTTTCGACGAGATGAAAACGGTAATTTAATGTATAAAGCGAGCGAGCTTTCAAAGCTGGTGATGAATTAAAAAAAAAAAATAAAGCGATACCTGAATTACATATTACGCGTATAGATAATGTAATGTCCTCCGTTTCGTGAATTTTACTTAATCGAAGTTGTTTAACTGTAAGTTTTAATAAAAAAAAATAATGCGAGACGTAACCTCCTTTTTTACGCAATTGTTAAAGTGTTTACGATATAGAGGGTGTGTGCGAGAGAGAGAAGTTTAAATCAAACGTGCGACGATTGTGTTTCATCGCTCTCGATTCGAAATCGACGATCGAACTCAAATGCAGAATGCGAAAGAATTAATCACTCCAAGATGATTGAAATAAAAAAAGAAATCCTAGAAAAGAAAAGCGTTCCGTTAAATTTCGTGTATTAGTCGATGTTTCAAAGCCGATGTTGACCGATAAACTGTTTGTCTATGTTATTGGAACAAAAAAAAAACTTCTTCGTGTGCTCAAAGTTGTTGACTGTTATATACTTGTTCGCGGATCAATCGTCGCGGAAGCGCAAAAAAAAAACAAAAAAAAAATAAGGTGACTCGTAACCACATGGGACCAGCTGCAGCGGCCCGGAACTCTACGCATAATATATATATTGCACGCGCGAAAAATGAAACTGACAAATAATTGCAATTTGTAATTTAACGCCCCCATGCCCGGAATTCGCTAAATGGATCTTTAATGTATTTTAACATAATGCTAGTCAAATTAAACTTTTAGTTAAGGTGCGCGCATAATTATTAATATTGCAGGTAAAGACCAGCGCGACACTGACCCAACAATAAATGTTTAGATTTATATTCCAAGATGTTTATTATGTAAAGAGAAAATACAAAAAAAAATAATAAATAAATAAATAAAAGATTGTAACGGCTTTATTATCGCCGACGAGTTTTAAGAGTGAGGAGCGTGAAAGCGTGAGGTTATAATGAAGACGACGTTTATGCAAAGATATATTTTTGTGTCTAAGAGCCAGTAGATTATGCGAGATACAATACAGATAAAAAAAAGTTATACACTGTATCACTGTTGAGTTGTATATATGTACATTATATTATATAAATGAAGAATATATACATATATATTCACTTAAAAATCAATGTTTTTTTTTAACCTACAGTCACATAAACTTTCGCCGTATCCTCGATGATTACTTCAATGAATATATTCATTAACCGTAATCTAAAGATAAGATTTTATTTTAAAAACATACATTCGGAGTTTTAAATTGTTTTATTTACTAATATACTTATATTTTGTATTAACATAAATAAATTTAAATAAATTTTTTGTTAAGTTTTACTAAACTGAATTAAATTATTGTTGAAATTAATGAAATTAAAAAAGTAAATGTGTATAAATTTAAATGTTATTATTATTACTAGTTATTACTAGATAAAAGCAGCAGGTGTTGTTTCCGTTGCAAGTTTTTTCGTTGTTATGCTTTTGTTTGATCGATATCTCAGTTACCGAAGTGATGTTAGTCACCTGACTTCCTACGTGTTTTCGGTAACTTGAAGGTCGCTTCATTTCAGTTCGTAGCTGCATAAAGGTAAACATAAAACTTGTACAACAGTTATTATACTCCAGTGTGCTTTTTTTGAAGTTGGCTAAAGCTTTTTATAAAAATGGTTCGACTGCACGTGAAGAAGATGAGCGAAAGTTTATTTCTTTACGACACGAGCGTCGAAGCAAAAGTCGACGATGTTATTGAAGAAATAACCATCATTCACAATGGGAGATTGAAAGTTTCCAGACTTTGTTACGGTATTAGTTTGATCATCATCTTTCTAGTTTTTTCTGCTTAATACAATGAAGTTTTTTTAAAAATTTCGAATATATCTAACATTTAATTTTAAATAAATTTGAATTGAATGTAATGAAGTTTAATACGTTGTAAGTAGACACGTTCTAAATCATAATCGTTAAAGTTAATTTAATTGAAAACCAGATTTAGAAGACTTGGCGGAGCATGGAACTATGTTACCTCCTAATATGATCGGATTAACTGACGATCAAATAGAGGAATTGCATCTGAAAGACGAGTGGGGTGAAAAGTGTTTACCATCAGGTGGATGGACCTTCAACAGAGACGTAATGAGTAAGCGCAATTACTGAAATTTAAGATTATAAAATATAAAATTCACCGTGTCTATTATTATTTTGCCGATGACTTAAGTATTTACGTAGATTTTTTGTATAAATAGATACGGTGTATAAAATGTTTCAAAAATTTCGTAGGTTAGAAAAAGAAAATTTCTCCAATTTTTGATATCACAGTTACTCATTATTATTGTAGGTCGTAGAAATGGTAAACAACCAAACGAAGCGATGCAAAAAGTAATTAAAAAAGCTATGGAAGATGCTAGAGCAATGATATCAAAAGTAACTACTTTTTTGGTTATTCAAATTCTATTAATTGTTATCATTTTCTTTGAATACAAATACGAAAAATTATTTTCTGTAGAAATTAATAAACGAAGATAAACTGGTCACCCAAAAAGTTGTCCAGGATGCACTGGACGTATTGAGAGGCGCTGTAATGATAGTTTATCCGATGGGACTTCCTCCGCACGATGTAATTCGACTGGAATTCGAAAACAACGAAGACCTTAGCGGCACTCACGCATCATTAGAGGTACTTTTCTGTTCGCGCGTTTCCACAATAATGATTAAAAAATTCCAGCATTTCATTTTACAATCACATTGACACAAACCATTATAGATAAACGAATAAAGGCGCGGATAAAAAAAAGAAACATAAATTTCCAGGTGATAGACTTTCAAATGGCACAATTGTGGTTTTCTGGAAAAGAAATATTACGTGGTCACCCGCTGAAGGATTTTGTGGGTAAAAATGAGAAGACAAAAATCATCGTTAAACTGTCGAAAAGAGGATCCGGAGCGCCTCCGCGCGAGCCGGTCATGACGGACGAGGACCGCAAGCAACTCATGCTGCATGCTCACAGGCGCCAGGAGGAGTTGAAGGTAAGTGCACCACCAAATGCTTTCTCTTTTCACGATCGATGCAACCCAAGTTTCCTTCTTTACCAACCAATGATGATTCGTTCGGTTATTATTATTTATTGATGGTATTTTTTACATTTTTAACAATACCAAATTTGTTTTTTTATAATTAGACAGTTTATTACTGCAAGAAATGATTTTGATATAAGTTAGAAACTAACTATGAAAATAAGAAGACATCAATTTATTTATTGATTTTCAATTTTGAATTCATTTTAAAAGGGCACTCAAAGTTGCGTCATGAAATATGAAATATGTGCTTTTTTAAAATATGAAATAAGTTGCAGAATTTGTAACTTTTCTATTGCATTATTTATTGTCTTAATAAACTACCATATTGTCTACTTGAATAAGGTAAGTAATGTTGATAATTACCGAATTACATAAAATATAACTTTGATATGACATCAGCATTGAAAATAAATTTTAACATTAAGAAATGTTTAAAAAATTAAAAAAATTACTATTTTTAACATTATGAAGATTGCTGTACAATTTGATTCAATGCGAATGCACAAAATCGTGCAGCCTATAATTTACAATATTGCGCTTTGAATAAGTGAGGTACATTGATTGACGTAAATCCAACAAGTTAGTATCAATTGCATTACCTAGTTTGCCGACCTGTCTGCACCCCGCAATTAAGTGCATTTGATAATTTGACAAGACCTACTTTAACCGTTACACCTATAATTTCCTTTTCTAAGCAATACAATAAGAAAATTGAATTTTAATTTTGTACTGCAATGTTTCGTAACATGACTTAACAACCTTAAAAATTCAATTTATATAATATATTCTTTATTTATATAATAAATTCTTCCGTTGTAATTATTTTATCTCTAGATCCTCAAAGAAAGTACATACCAATTTTTTTCTCGATGCGATAATCAAAATAATTTGGTAAAAAAAGTAGCCATTTCCATTATGGGAATAAGTAAAGAATCCCTCAGAATGCATGCATGTGCCGTCCTCGTCTCAAGCTCGGGTAACAGTTTGCATGCGATCTGGGATCATTTTTTACTATCACTCTGTACTATAATCCCTCCTTCAAAAGTTAACATTGTTTAGAGAAATATCTGGCCCAAATTCTTACACCGTAATTGATCAACTACGAGTGCTTCCGCTCATAGATGACCTAAAATTAAATTGAGCCATTTAAGCAACTATTTTACATCTCGTTTGCTTAAAAATTTGTGACAAATTTAATTAATGACATTTTCATCGACGGTCGAACACCCGCGCTTAAATAAACCGACGTTAAATATTAAATAAAGCGCATAGACCGCAATCGATAGTTACAGCAGTGGTATACCGAGCTAAGTGAGTTAGTCGGTTACTACTTTGTTTTGCACCTCGCCGACTTGTCCGTTCTGTGCTTCGCGTGCACCGGATGAAAATTGAAATGAGAGATAAAGAAATTGCGACTGCAGCGGCTGTTGTGCGAGCGGCAACTTTTGTACACTATCACCACAAGTTTTCTTCTCTCCAGTTAATTAAAAGAAGAGTTTCAGATGAAGTTCCGTTTCTTCTTCTTTATTGACCAGTTATGGTCAATTTATGGTGAATTTTCTACCAGGGATGTTTTAATTTCAATTAATTTTTTTTCAATTAAAAATTGTTAGAGGAGTTAGAAAAATTTCTATCGGTACTGTACAGTCGAAATGTGCACCAACTGATGACGTACAAATGCATGAATATATGTATTAAATATTAATTGTTATTATTATGTACGCATTAATTATTTTTTATTGTTTCTCACCTGTTTCTTTAAAATCTTTTGTTGTACAACAAAAGTTTACTGCTCTTATCTGATTTACTTATTCTTCATACGAACAAAAAAAAGTGTAAATTTTAATAATGGACGAGATGCATACCATCGCATGTTACATTTTAAAAAATAAACGTAAATCAAAGTAAAATGACGATTCTAGTGAAAACGGAGATACTTCTTGTTTGTAGTATTTTGCTCTTTTTGAGTGTAACTTCAAGAAAGTGTAAGTTAAAAATTGTATCATTTATTTTACGAATATAAAAAATTAATTTTTGTTATTTTTACATTTGCATCGAATTTTGAGAATAAAATGTGCTAAGATTTCTTTGTTTATTTTTCTAAGAGTGTTTGAGAAACGATAAAAATTGCTTGTTTCTAAACATTTTTTTATTACAGACTGTACAGATGAGGAACTCGAGGATTGTGTGGAGTTTTGCAAACGTTTTGATAGAGTTCTGAAAGCCTGTTTATTTCTACCAGGTGATCATCCTAATGAACATTTTTGTCAGTGTACTTATTAAAAAAATTGAACGAAAGAACATATTTAGGGAAATTATTCAAGATTTTAAGAACTAAAATGAAAACAATTTTTTGATTTTTTATCAGACTTCTAAAGTAATACCGAGGATGTGAAACAGAAAGAAAAATCTCGAAAATAATCTTTTTTATTTGTAAATAAACATATTGCCAGCCTCACGTGTGACGCGATTATTCCACAATACCTAATCTTTTAAAGATCTTCCAGGAATTATCTCTTCATAATTTGAAAATCTATGACCTGTTTGTAAATTTTATGATTTTCCTGAAAAGTTGAATATTCGTGTCTTACTTTAAAATGCAATTTCGCACATTAAAATCGTAGCAATATAATTAAAGTACCAAAAGATTTTATTGCGTCGTTAAATGTTGAAAAGCGGTTAGGCGAATAGTAATTAAAGAAGGATGTGCGCGTGACCTCACATTTTTACCCTGCACGAGGCGGGAAAAAAATCGAGCACGCAGTTGGCGGTGGTAGACCATTGATTTTATCTTTCGGTGGTGTGTTGCATTATTTATTCCTGAGAATGTGTAAATATTTATGCGTATCAGATGGCAAAAGAAAGATAAAATGTCTGCGTGCTATTCGATCAAATGCTGATAAAAAGCGGGGCTGGAAAGTTATTTCCTTTCTTATTACTGCGCGATTAAAAAGTTCCTCGCAAAAAAACAGAGAAAGGAATAAGGGTTAACTGCACTTTTGAGAATATATACTGTACTGATAAAAATATAAAAATATTATCGAATTTCTATGGCTTTTAATAATAAATTTTCAATTTTTGCGAATGTCTACTTACTTGATTTTAAATTAACTATAATCAAGTAATTAACTATAGTCAATACTTTATTGTGTAACTAGAGGTGAAAATTGACCTTTTATAAACGGGGATGATTGAGAAGGACTCCGAAAAAACCTTTCAGGCTCTGAAGCCCTGATGATTAAGTAGGAGTCTGAAAAAGCCTTTCATCCCTTATTTCAGTCGTTTTTATGACGAGGGTAGGAATTAACCTCTTATGGATTCTTATAAAACAAATGGAAAATGAAGAAATTTAAGTTGTCCACTGATTTTGAGAGCGAGAGGCAAAATTTTTCCTTCCCACTTCTTCTTTCTAGAAAGAAGCTTGAGATTCTTCATCTTCATATGCGTGCAGAAAAAGGTTCTTTTTCCTGCACAAGTTATATGCAAAGATTGATATCGACTTTTTATCTAGTCGATATTAAAAATTTGGTTTTACTTAATTACATCTGAATGAAGGCTAGAAGTAAATTGGAAGGAAACAATACCTATAATAAGTAATAAGGTATGTACATTTGTGCATGACAGAAATGATCTCATTCAGAATGACCACGAAACACGCAATCTTGTGAACAATGCTTCTACTCCTATGAATGACATTTTACTTATAATAAGTAAACTTTCCCTCTATGGGGAAGAACAGATTCATTTTTATTAACATTATCGAATTAACTTTTTGAGCAATTTCATATATTTATAGAATTATCTCATATATCTTCTCAAAAACAACAAAACGATGTACTATTCTTCAAACGCCACAGAATTGTTATCAATTTTTTTTTATCTACATTGCAGTAATTATATGAATCCATTTCATTTTAATTTTTAATATTACTATATTGACTCAGAAGTTTTTAAATATTTACAACTGTTCTAAATAGTGTATGTATAGGTATACAAAAGAAGTTGCAACTTTTATGTAATTACAGAAAATAACTGTCAAAACAAAATAGTATAACATTAACTAACCAATGCTAAAAATAATAATTTTATAATAAAACGTAAAATACTCTTTGTGAATGAAAATTATATGATGGGTATCCGTATAATGAATGAAGATATTACGCAATTGTCCAGCCTTGTGCAAAAATGTAATTGCAGGTATTATAATAATCAATGGCTTAAATGATTACATTTCCACATTAACAAGCTTATTTAGGAAAAGGGATTTTCTGTTTCCTGTTCAGGATTAGCTGACATGCGCACTTCCGTCTTGTAGGATTTGTGTTACATATTGATTTTAGAGAAGCAAATAATTAAAGGAAGCGACGTAAATAATAAGGATAAATAATTATAGAGAGAACTTGGAAAATTCATAATGAAAATTTTATTCAATATGATAAAAATTATGTAAATAGTAGACAGAATTTTTTGTTTACAAACATCCATACATATTATATATGTGCAAATTACAAAAACAAAAAAAAAAGAGTATCGCACGTTTTCACAGTGACGGTATGCAACTATATACATAAAAATGGTGATTTAGATTCTCTAAACATCGTAGCAGTATCACTTAAATTTTGTAACCTCCAATAGAAACAGTTTCATTGTAGACAAACGGCTTACATATGCAATTATATACCACGTACTTATAGCAATTTAAAGTTCGTTTTGCGCGTATGGCGTGCGTTCAAATCGCTTTTGCTCTCGGTATTTCTAGTGCGTGTTAGTTTAAAATTGCATGGAATCAAAAGGAAGAAGGCACATAGAGTACATTTAGAAACAGTTGTACATTTCTTTCTTCTTGGCGATGCACGTGATGCTTTTAACATACCAGATGAATATGCACGTTCAAGTTCTATTATCCTTATTTACTTCTTTAAATTATAAATGTTATCGTCCTAATATAGCGTTTTAGCGATTGAAATTATGAAACTAATGAAAACAAATAAAATAATATTTTCTATTTTTTAAATACCCTTATAGAAAATTAATCATAAATTGGTCAATTTATGGTCAATTGCCTTCTTTATTGACCAGTTATGGTCAATTTATGGTG
>UXGC01000404.1:0-123569 GCA_900480045.1 Eurytoma adleriae
AAAGTAATATTTACTTGAATCAACTTAAATTTACTTAAATCAAGTAAAATTTATTTAGTAACAATAAGCTTTTTTTTTCAGTGTGGGAGATGAATACCGCTCGGTATCCTATCGCGCATGCGCCCAGTCGCAGTGAAAGACTCACCTATCTGACAGTAGCTGCCGGTGAATCCCTTGGGGCAAGTGCACTTGCCGGGCGACGAGCAGACTCCTCCGTTTTGGCAGGGGATCGGGCACACGGCTGAAAGCATAGTAATGGACAACGCGCGCATAAGTTTGCCGTCGCTACGCTGCTCCTTGAAACGCGCTATACTCCGAGATCTGGGTCAAGCGGAGGGACGAGGAGTAATTGTTTGTCAGGAGCTCGCTGCTACTTGATACGATGTCTCCATTTCGTCTGAGAATGTGTTATCAATTAGCTCGAGAGTTCGCTCTGAGATCAAAACTAAGCGTTTTAAAGCCTTCGCTTATAAAACTTTTCTAGTGTGAAGAAGGTCGCGGATGAATGAAAAAAGATTATGAAAAATTCCAGCGCAACGGTAAATCTTCAAGCCTGACAAAACTGTGCTCAAATCTCGTCCCTCCACTCACCTTTTCACTTATATTTTTTCTATTTGGATACGATTTAATTTTTAATATTGAAGTAAAGAAAATTTTGCATTAAAATTGAAAAAAAAACTGTTTGTCCGCAAAATTTGTCACCACAAAACATATCACTACCAAAAGTCACTCAGAATATCTTTTCGGTATTTTCACATGTGACTCACGTTTGTTGCATCCGAAGCTCAGCCTGGTGACCTGCGTCCATCCGGGGCAGCACTGGACGCCGAGCGGCGGGTCCGTGTACACCAGCCTGCGAACGAAACGTCGAGGAGGGCAGCCTCGTTAATGAAAATCGCCGAAGGAGAGAAGCCGCGATGATCGATCGCCCGCCCCCTTTGACCGATCGCGCGTCATCGTTTCATCTCGCGGGCGGTCCGGCCTCGCAGCTTTCGCGTGCTCACTCGAACGGGTCAAATCGTTTTTAACGTCGATTCTGTCAGCGTTTATTTTTGAAATCTCTTTTACTTTGTGACCGACGAAAAATATTTACGTACCGTTACGTGCAATTTTTTTTTCTTTTATTTTCGCCGACGAGGCGCTACGTTACGTAATGGGTAGTGCAGTCGTGTAATTTCCTCCCGTCGCTACTGAAAATTTAGCGTATAATCCATTACGATGGAACGTTTACCCTGTCACTGCGAGATATTAGGTGAATTCGTTTCCAGTGCGTCGAAATGACCCGTCAGTGGTACGTGTAACCCTCTCGACGGGAGTTGACGTTTAATTTAGAGACTGAGCTTTTCATGTCAAAGTGAAAATTCGCAAATGCAAGGGCATAAAAACGAGCTTTACATCGTTTTACGAAAAATCTCGTTTAATCATCGCAGATGCAATTAGACTTCCAATTAAAAGTCGGGATATATCGCTGGATCAGTTATAAACTCTCACCTCGGTTGACGACTTCTACGATTCTGCGGTAGCGAGGTAGCAGCCTCGGAGGTTCTCGTACACACCCTCCTCCTGTAACAAAATTTAAGTATGTTATATTATAACAATTACATCACAAAAAAATTAGTGTCGCACACAGATTACAATCAAGTGTACATTTCATGACTAAGAATCTCGTCAGGGAGTGCATGCATGAATTAGGTAAATCAATAAGAGTCATTACTCTGCCAACTACCTTCGCGTCCTTTTTTTCACCAAAACTCGTAAATTTAACCCTTCGGCTGACCCTCCAGCTGCCGCAGCGTCTCTCGGGCGACATCGCGAGAACAAAAATGAGTCGCTTGATGAAAAAAAGCATCCGGCTCGTTATAGAACCGCTTCGTCACTTTGCACGTGTACACGCGGAATTGCATTGCGCGCGACGCGTGTACGGGTACAGTACACGCGACGAGCGTCATTTCGGTGATTTGCCGCGATTCGTTCTGCGCGCGCGCCGAGTGCTGTCGCTGTTCGAGGATGTAGAACACTGCAGCTGCCCGCCGAGAAACCGGCTGGCTTTTGTCCGAGCGCCGCGGCGGGTACACACCGCCACCCGTGCGTACATACCGCTAATATCGCTTTCAACAAGCTTATACATCCTATGCTATCTGAGAGCTCTCTCTCGCTCTTTCTGGAGTTGGATGCTATCCGGATTTATTTGAATGGAGAAAAAAAACAGACGATTAGAGGCGTATAAATAGAATTGAATTGGGTTGACGAGCGTTCAAAAATTGGTTTAAACTATTTATAGGTTTCCATCCTATGCTTGCTATATAGTTTCATTGATTACATAGTGCTGTTATTGAGGAAATAATTAGCAGGTGCGGATGACTATGAAAAATGACTACGGGATTGACTATAATCTAAAGTAATGAAGTATGGCTCTGCAAAAAGATCAATGAGTCTGTTTAAGAATTACAGTGATCTATTTAATACTTATGTACGCACATATAATGCAAGCGCTTGCATGATAATTTCTCATGAGGAATTTTCCGAATGCGCAGTTAACGTAAGTCTCCCTTCTTTAAATAAAATAGAATTTTAATAAATTTTTTATTGCGCAAGACTACATCCACATTCACTTTCATTAATTTAATGTTTATTATCTCCACACAAGCAAAAATCTTTAAAGTGTAAAAAAGAATCGAATTAGCAGAAAAATTCATGGGGCAATAAAGAGACCCGCGGAGCATGAAGAAGCTTTGCGTGTCAGTCGTGCAGGCAGCATTCTGCACTGCGCATCAGGAAGTGTCGGCAGCTCGAGCTAATTTTCGTATAAACAGCGAATTAGCGCGCGACGGCAAAATGCTAGGAGCACTCGGAAGCGCCGCCGCGAGCCGTAGGCTCTCCATCCTCGCGCGATTGCGATCACCCGGCCGCTGTGGCAGGTGCGAATTAAGGCGGCAAGGCCGCGAGCGCCCCGGGGATGAAACCCCCCTCCCCGTGTATCTAGGAAAAGAAAAAGCTCGACTCGAGCTAGTGCTTCAGTGTGCTTTTTGCACCTGACGCGCTTCCGACTCTCCGCGGGTGCATTGACCTCGGGCTCGGATGAGCGACCCGAGGGTAACCCGCGACTGAGGTTGATTTCGGCATAATCGGCTTAAAGCAGGATTGCGGAATTAATTTACATGCAAGGGAAGATAATTACACGTACAGAAGAAGCTGTGATACAGCATTTTGCGAGTGTTTAGACGGGAACAAGCAATGCACTTTGAATGAAAGATTCTATTAATAATATATTTTAATTTTTGTTGTCCATTAATTAAAAATGACTAAATTCTGTTCATATTTTCAAGTTTTTGAAGTCGCTAGTAATGAATCTTTAGTCTGATTAGGAAGTCACGAGTTTGGCTTACATGTTTACGCAGTCCCTCAATAGCTATAGCGATCGAAATAGAACTCTGATCAAAGATTATTTTTTTTAATTTTAATTATTATACATCTCCCTAATACTTTAAATAAATATAAGTTTTGTATTAATATACTTGGATGCGCCCTCTAAACGACTTCCTCCTCTCGTCATAAACCCGGTGAAAATCGATGAAACGACGCCGTAAATCAGTCCAGCATTATTATAAGTGAATAAAGGAGTCGATCGTGCGCATATTCCATTAAAGCGATGCGCGTTTAATACACACGGTTCTCTTTTGATTCACTAGTTTGCAAAGATTTTTATATATACACGGGACTTGCGCTTAACGGCCCACTTGTATCCCGGAGGTACTCCATTGAAATATTGTTTTTCATGAACTAGAAATTTTACGAGTGTTTGTCACGCATGAATGATGTGCAGCATGACATTTTGAGTGGGACGTTTCTTTAGTAGTTCTTTTTAGTAAAATAAATTAACGATTTTTAAAATGTTCTTCTGATGCCTCAACGATAACAATGACTTTATCGATAATGAATAGTAACTAATGTTGTTTTTTAATAACGTATATATATTTTATTTTATTTTATATTAAATTTGAACTATTAACATTTAAAAAGGGAAGTAGTAAATTAATTTTAATGAAATTCCGTGCCGACAAGCATTTTTACTTAAAAGATCTTTCCTTGTTTTCTTATATATTTTAAATAAAATATACGATGCCGAAGTTAGTATCAGTGTGAGCGCAGAACCAACATAACGCATATAAGAAGTGGTGTAAGAAAATACTTCACCCGCTCCCATTACGACCGACTTTAATATTCATCACTGTCAATCATCTTGCGCAAACCTTAATAAATTTTCTTCTCGGCGAATGCTATAATAGTTTATGCGCGGGCGCACCACGAATAGCCGTTTAGCTCAATAGAATTCTAAAGTGCGCCTTTTTTTAAATCATTTATCCTCCTCGCGCGCAAAATCTTTACTCTTCCTTTTACTTAAATCAAACAATAAAATTTTTTTTGCAAAACTACTCGCGCGCCGGTGGAATTATTCAATCCTTACGCGATGACTGAATGGGAGTTGAAAAAACGCGGCCTCATAAATCAAAATGATAAACGAGACGAATAGGCGCATAATTAACGTTGTATTAGCAAGGCGTAATCTTAGATTTTCGCAGTCGCCTTGGCGCATCAAGAAACTTTTTCTTTTTTTCTCCCGCTCCTTTCCCCTCGCCTAAGTTTTTTTCTTCATCTCCCCCGGATTTTTTTCTCGGGCAACAATGTAAGCTTTTCCCGCGGAGGTCATTCCGCAACTTTTTTCCTCGCTCTATTTAAAAAGGAATTTTTCTTTTTAATTAAAATTAAAGCTCGCTGCTGGCGCGAGTCGGGGCACAATCTCGTGGTTTTTAGTTTGTAGAATGAAATTTTAATTGCGCCCGACGCCGCGGCAAACAAAAGCAATCAATTTCGCTTTCGACCCGCTTATTCTTTACGCAGTCCGATTGTCGTGACGAGAGTCTCATCGGGAGGGGAAGGAAATTCATGCATCGCAACGAGGCCTACGTTCGTGACTCCCGCCCCCGTCAAAGTTTGTATTTTTTTTTTCATTCGAGGTTTAATGGTACACCCGGGATATATCCTCTGCATTGATTTCGATCGGCCGCCGCGAGCTGATTAATCACCTCTTCGTCGAAAGCTCCTTCGGGTTTAGTCGAACTCATTTCACGAAATGAGGATGTTAAAAAACACTGACTTTTGCTTCAAGGGGTGTAACGGCAATTTTTACGTTTTTTGGAAAACCGTCGGAAAAATGTGATGCGTGATGTGATCGTTTGTTCTAATATGATCAATCAATTATTATGAATAGATAAGGTGTAAAATAGTATTATAAACTAATAGTAAAAAAACCTTTTAAGAAACATCTTAGAAACAATGATTTCCCAATTTGGAAACAATATGCATTTTAAATACTGTTTCTATATATAGGGATATGATTTAGTAAGGTGCTTATTAATAAATTATTTTAGCTTAGTTTTTGCTGATGCAATAAATTTTCTCAACACTTTATACATTTCCCAAAAATTTACTATTTTTTTTCTATCCTTTTATTCACCTAAAAAAAGCTCATAAAAGCTTATCCTTTTATCGATCAGCGTACGTTTACCTAATAACTGACAAAGTGAGCGTTTATTACTCTTTAAGTGGGTTAAAAGACGGGGAAACAAAAATGTTTTCAATCCTTCGACATCCCTCATTGTTTATCCTGAAAACACCGGCGCCCTCGTCGATATTTTTGCGCACGCAGCGAATTAAGAGGCTAACTCAGCAGTTAACGTAATCTAATCCTGCTCCGGTCATTCATCCGTGAGGCCGCGCACACGTTGCGCCGCAAAAAGCGCCTCGCCTCTTCCGGAGGTCGAGGCATTTGGAGATCGTCCCGGCGAAGGTCGCGCGCCCACCGCGCCGCAAAAAAGAAACGTGAACGTCCGATTAAGCACGGGAGGAGCGTACGGGGCGCCTCGGTGACACCTCATTTTTCCACGTCGCCGTCCGCCTCTACCCTAAAACACTCGAGAGCGCCGTCTTTCAATCTACCCCGGCCGCTCGCTTAATTGGATTTCGTCCCTTTTTTTTTTGTTGTGCCGGCCGATTTCCAAACCCACGTTTCTCCTTCGACGTATCGAAGTGTCCTCTCTCCTCGTCGGAGCATCCAGACCCGACGGCTATACAGTTAATCAGCTCGAAAAATCCGAACGTCCTTCTCGGCTATCAGCGTTCGCTTTGACTCGCGCAAAAATTGAAGGCTCGTCGTCTCGGGAGGTTGCTCGACGGGCGATAAGGTCGCTCGTGAAAGCGCGGAGCATCTGGCGAGGCTTCGGGAATCTCGGCGCGCCGATAACGAAGTCGTAACGTCGCGGGCGTCGAGCAGACGCGTCGGGAAGGTCGATGCAGGCTTTATGATCGGAACGGCTGCGCGGTATGGAGCATTGAATTCCGAGGGACGCGAGGGCGAGCAATTTATCGAGACGCGCGGAGCGCGCGACCGCGATACACCTGCGTACATTAACGCCTGAACAAATTCTCGCCTAGGGTTGCGACTCGTAAAAGAGAACACTATATATATTTCCTGTGGATATGTAGAAATGATTTTCGATATTCACGGATCGCGCGTCTCCTCTAATAACACTAAATTTTCTATTAACTATAAAGGTGTGCTTTAAATTTTATTACGCATAATTCCGTTTAATTTTAGAATGAACGATGATATAAAGGAGACGATAAAATAAGACGTTGGCGGAGCGTCGAGATTATTACGCTGGCGTGGATGCGCCGAGGTGCGGAATGTATACACTACTCGGCGATGTGCGTAAGTGCCCGAGCAATTGACACGTCGGCCTCTTCCTTTTTGCGGGCGAGCCCCTCCAGCGGGCAATTTTCGCGCCTCCTCGTTCGAGACAGTTCCCTCGCGCGCGAAATTTTCTCAGGACGAGCGATGCCCCGTCGCCGCCGCGGGGCCTCCGCCGACGAAAATTTATGAAATTACCCTCGACGAGGTGAGCCTCCTCGACGACGATTGCCACTCTCTCCTTACGAATTTCGTGCATCCACTGGTTAAGCTCAAAAAAGATAACGACGCGAGTGAGTTTCGTTCCTTCTTTTTTTAATTGCATACCGAGAAGTTTTCCTTAAATTCTGTAAAAACTTCGCTGTGAAAATTGCGAGTGTAAAATGTAAACTGGAAATTTTTACAACGAATTTTGAATCATGTGTATTTGTAAAAATTACTTGCGACAAACCGTGCTAAGACAGCAATTTTTCCGTAATTTTTACGGGATAATTCTTATCATCTATATTTTAAAAAATTTGCCGAGGCAAGTCACGGATGAAAGAAGCGTAATTGCTGCAACAATTAAAAGCGAAGCAAAAAGGGGCGTCGTTAGCCGCTTCCGCGAGCTCCCTAATTGTACCGAGCGATTCGAAACGAGAAGAAAAATAAGCTGCCCGGTGCGCCGGTCTCGCCGCTTAAATCTCACGGCGGCGAGGCGCATTTAAAGCGCAGAAACGCATTGTTTCGCCGGTGCGGCCTGCGAACGAAGAAGGAGCCCGGCGAGGCAGTGTGCACCTCCATATACGCGGAATCGCGTTGACCCTCGCCTGCTCGTTTTCTTTCTCTCGTTTGCGCAGCCTCCGGGCTCGCGTACACTTGGTTTCCCGCCGCGCCGATTCCGATCGGCGAATAAATTTCAACGAGCGGATTTTAGTCAATTCTGGCTTTTAGTTTTTGTCCTGATTTTCTCATTGATTTTTTTTTTATTCAAATTTGTGTACACACATAAATTGAATGGTTACTTTATTATTATTCCATCGTGATAAGCTTGTAGTAAGTGAAATATTCAAATACTGTGTTATTCAATGCTAAAATTTCCTCGGTAAATCCCTTTTTTTACGCTATAACTGTTTCGTTGTAAAAAATAAAGAAGAAAAATCGAAAGGCTTAATGCGTTCTCGTGTAACATTTAACGAGCTCGGCGCTGATCCTTCGACCACCCGATCCTGCCGAAACGAGCCTATACCCGCCGGCTTATCCGCGCGCTCCGAAAAGAGCCGCATCCCGATAGGCACTCCATCATCCTCGCGCATGCCTGATCAGCCCCGCCAAAAAAGGAAGCCACCGTCCCGGCCGCTTGAACTCGCCGAAGGTGAACGAGCGCGCGGGGCTCCTCGCTTTATTTTAATGCGGATACGATGTCCCGGAATCGTTGCTGGCGCGCGAAAAATCAGCGGGCGACGACAAATACGGAACGAAATTGCCGGGCCAAGGCCGTTAATGCGCTTCCCGGATAAACGATTCCCGTGCACACTTTGCCTTTTGAAGTATGCAAAGGAGGGGAAAGAGACATATTTTTATGAGAATTTTCGCGCGAATAACGAGAATCGAGTTTCAGCGCTCAATGTCCACGGCGGAGTTGTACACGCGTTACTCATGACTAGTAGGCTGACCTGGGACAAAAAAACGGCTAAGTAATATATAAATTATATAAAAATATTCCGGAAACTATTAGTTCGTACAATCTATGCTACTGTGAAATACTGAATGCAATGTGAAACTGAATAAATTTATCTTAAGCTGGGAAAGTGGAGGCCTAATCCAGCTAGTTATCCAGAGTGTTATGTCCCATTTTATAGAGTAACGGATACTGTTTTAGAAAAAAAAAAAAAACGTTCAGTGAATGTTTTAATTAATTTAGAATTGACTCGTTGCTTTTGTTAACAAACAGTTTGCGGATGCATCGATCAAGCGTCACTCCTCATTAACAAGGCGCTTGTACCAGATTTCCGCTTTCTTACGCGCGCACGCCGTTGCGAAGGCAAACTACTCAGGCATATCGAATGGAGTCGCCTTTAATAGAGCCTTAAATTAACGTAAGCAGTACTTACATGGAGTTTTCTTCCTGCAAAGCGATAATATACGTCAGTAATAAAAGTTTGAGTCTTTGAACTTTGCAACAAAAGTAATGCTTGATTTATCAACTTGACTTTTTACATCGATTATTATTTATTTGGTGACTATTTGGATAATCTTTAAAATGGCTATTATCAATCGAAATGATAAAGCGAGGAATTTCGAATTGAATGGCTAACATCGCTGTTAATTTCGTAACATCAGTAATCTAAAATAAATCCTGCGATCCCTGCACTGTCTATTTATGACCGTACAAGAATTTTACCGTTACAACAACGTTTCAAATTAAGTACCTTATATCTCCAGTGATTAAGTGTATAAGATGCCCGTATAAATCACAAATAGGTTTTCCTCTCTGAAGCGAATTTTTTTAATTTCACGCCTCGAGAAATTCCAACGCGATTAAAGGAGAAATCTTAAATTCCTCAAAAATGAGATTTTCCTTAATTTTCCCTGAAAAATCGCGTTGGATAAAAAACGAAAAATAAAGTATCGAAAGTAACGGCTCAGCAAGGGTTCGATCCATTTCGGAGTTTGTCGATACCGCGTTATGACACTGCAACCGGCAGTGCATAAACAATGCAGCGCGTCGCAGAAACCCGCTTTTCCCCATTTACTTTTCCGAGGCTTTGCGAGAGTAAATTTCAAGGATCCGCCGTATCCACAAGCCGCGAGAGAGACTTTTCTGCCTCTTACTTTTTCCCGCTCATTCTCCGGGCCGCGTCTTTAAATTCTCTCCCTTCGGCTTTTTGTCCTGCTTCCACCTTTTTTTCCCTCCTTTTTCACTTCCTAGATACTTTTCTCTGCATTCACGCTATCCCCCAAGTCTCCAGCTTTCCGAGCTCTCTAACTCCTCGTATATTTCTTTCGAGGCTGTCCCATCTTGCACTGCATTTCCCCTTCCCTTTTGAGTATTATTTTCTCTGTTTTATTCTCTTCGATTTTGCCCCGATTTATTTTTCTTTTTTAAAAAATATCAAAAGAGCAAAGAGTTTATCGCGTTACAAGGACAAACAAGATCTACAAAAAATGAGAATAGTGCAGTGCCTATCCATTATCGAAAAAATTGCGCTACTTTCTTGTAATCCTTTACTATAAGACGGTGCCCCTAACGAAAAAAGGACTTTGTTTTTTCTTAAGAATAAAAGCATGTTTTAGTCTTTTTGTAGAAATTTTCCTGAAAGCAAATTATAATTTTTAGTAGGACCTTCTTGTCAGTTTAACAATTTCTTTAATAAAAAAAACGATTTATTCATATTCTACATTTTTATAATTTCGTTCATCTTATTTCGATGAATTCGAGGAAGTGAAATCCATTGATAATGATTTTACCAGCTTCAACTTCCCGATTTCCACGAGTTACGCGCGGAATTCCCACACGGTAATGACATTAGCCAGTTTTTCGTTTCGCCGCACGATTACGCCGCAGCTGCTGCGATACCGCCGCTCACGAAAGCGGGGATCGTGGAATGCGAAGATGCTCGTAGCGATAGATAATCCCCTCCTTCCACCGGCAGCCAGCGAACTTTTGTTTCGACGTATATAAATATAAATTTGACCGATAAAATAAAAGAACGAGCTTCCCCTTTTTTTCAGAGCTCACGGGCCGCTCGGCTCTTCGGTCGGAGTTTATCATGCACTTGACACCGCAATCTGCATGTAAATTATTTTGAATATTTAAACTCGCCGTTCAAGCTCGAAGTTTCTAAGCGAGCGTTTCGGTAAAGGCGGTGTCTCGTGGAGGCAACTTCGCCGAGTTTTCTCGCGCGGCCGGCTGCCTCCGTAATTCACGTGCGTATACCCCAGCTACCCTCGGCAATATTAGTAATTTCAAGTTTAGCGCGCGGAGAGCTTTAAAGTTCCGTCGCGCGGTAATGCGATTTGCCGCTCGCGCAAGGGGGAGTCCAAGGAATTTTTTCGCGGGAATTGCATGCAAAATATTCGTTGCAGCCGTGGCTGACCCTTTTTTTTCGGTCGTTAATTAAATATTTCCTCTGACCATCCATCAGCGCGAGACCGAAATAGCAGACGGGGTACAAAACGGCTTGCATTTTATACATACTTCAAAAGTTTTCCGGGAGAGCGGGAGCGAGGGTTGAGGGGCGAGAGGGGGTGGGCTGCGCGGGAATTCCACGAGTTCGCCCAATCCATCTCTCGGCTGTACCTCCCTAATCCATTATTCGTTCCGTATTAACCCATCGGGGCTCATCGAGCCGCTTGGGTAATTGGAATTTGCAGCATTACTGCGGACTCGCCGCGAAGGGGAATTTCCTCTCTCTACCTCTCTCTCTTGCTTGATTTTTTTGGAATAATAAATATATATCCTAAATATGCTAGACTGTACAGGGTTAGGGACGGCTTTATGATTTTTATCGGGAGCCGTGAATGTGCAAGTATAGATTGATTGAGATGGATTGAAGTGTGGGGTTTCCTTAGCGCAGCATCCCCCGATTCGATTAGCGATGAAGAAAGGGCACGTAAATCGGTTGACCTCCGCATAACTTTGAGCGGTTAAAGAAAATGTTAAGGGAAGGAAAATGTGCGTATGAATAATTCATAAATTTAAAAAAAAGTTCCTTCTTTTAAAATTTATCGTCTTTCATTGTTCCGCCTTCTTAAGGAAACGAGCTATTGGCGGGAACTTTTAAAGTTAGCAATTTATTTTAATAGGTTCCAAGTCACACTGGCACTCCGAGTTAACAAAAGCTCGCGGTGCTGTGAACGAGGGGGATGGCTCAACTAAACCAAGTTAAATAAACTCAAATGAATTCTCGTAATGTACTTGCAGTCGAAGCGTTAAAAATTTCAGAAAAAAGTACAACAAAACTCCGAAATACCATCTTTTAAAAGCGAAGCCCATTCCGGCAGCGTCCGCAGCTCCGACTCAGCGAAAACCAATCTCGAATCCGGCATCTCGACGAGCCGCGCAAGTAAATGGCGCTTTAACGCGCGGCACTCGCGCGCGCGAGAAAAAATCCCCGACAAGCCAAGAGGTGCATAACGCCGCTGAGAAATTACGAAAGCGAGCTCCCAGTGCTACTCCTCCCCGCCCCCTCCTTCCTCGCGTGGAAACAAACGCACAGTAAAATCCTTTCTTCGGCGGACCCGCGCGAAAAATCTTCCCCGGAGCGTAAACTCCCGGCCGATTTGACGTCGCTCTCTCCTTCTCCCGCGCGCGGCGTTACTTCATAATAGAGCCGAGGCGTATCCACGTCTCGATAGGCCGAGTCGCTTTGTGAGCCCGTCCATTAACCGAGCGACTCGTGAAATATACCACCTTTGTCTCTATCGGGATCGCGGAGTCCGTGGGCTCGCTCCTCGCTGTACCGGCTCTTCTAATCTCTTCGCGCTTGAGACGAGGCGAGCTTTTATCCAGGAGGGGACGCGTCGAATTGTAGGTGCGGAAATGTGTTGCTGGAGTGAGACATCTATTGTTGAACGAGGTCTTTAAAATCTTTAAAATGATGAGGAAGGTACGGTTTTTCGCTAGTTGAGGGTATTTGGTAACATTTATATTTAAGAAAATAAATACGAAACTGCATCTTAATTATTTATTGATTACGTCAATCTTGATTTGTTTAATTTTTGAAATAGAAAGTGTTGTCTTAGCTCGGTATTGTACGTATTGATGTCATTTTGAAAATATTGGATTCGTTATCAATATTCATTTACAAATAATTAATCTTATCAATTGGCGAAATTATAATCGTAACGTCTTACCGATTATAACTTTGTTTGTTTCTGTTGTATAGTAAAATTTTGATCGAACATTGAAGGATTCCCTTCAGTAAATCAACGTAACTTGCCAGAGTAAAGCATATTTCTGCGAGCTGATTTTTAGTATACTCGTCGTTATACAAGATTCAATTGAACAATAAGAAAAAATGCATATCGATTATTTTTCGATATTCTATCTGACGTATTTATAATTCAATTTTATTTTAATAACGTTTAATTCGCGACATATTATAAATTATGTAAAGCTCGCGAAAGCTCCGGAAGTACGTCCACGTTTAGATTTCGCTCAAGAGTTTACTTTTTCCACAGTGGAATTTCGAGAGCCTGCCCGAGCGTCACTTTTGTATATTTAGATTTTCAGCGAGCAACGGCTACGGCGAATCCAAAAAGAATCCGAGCGCACACCTTGCGAGGGTTGAACGTCCGCGAGCGCAGCGCCTTTGCATATGTACATAAGACCGTGTGTGCTCGCGCGCTCACCGCCGTAATCCCGAAAATCTACTCTATTTCGGCTGCTCACGCTCGGCTTCACCTTATTTTCGAGCTCCTCCCGACATGTTTAAGTGAAATTTCGTTTTGATGTGACTTTTAGTGCCTTATATTCATGACGTCCTTTCCGTTAGATTAAAGCGGAATGGGGGTGTAATTTGTTTTGTATTAATAGCGTGAAATTTAAATTTAAGGTAATGTGTACTCTGTCAAAACACCATTAATTTTATACATTATCTGTCTCTTGTACCGTGTTTCGTACTGTCATTTGCTTTTTGCTCAGCATAAAATGTAGTAAATTGTGATAGTAAAAATGCAATAATACAGTTTATCAAAATTCGTGCTTTAAATTTACAACTACTGAACTACTAATTCTTTACTAATTTAACATTTTTTTTTCTCTTTCAGATAAGATAAATTCCTTTCTAGCAATGACCGTGCCGCGGCTGTTATATCCCTCAGTATTTAAAGAATGACGTGCCCACAAATTGATCCACCAACACGTGTACTACTATATGTTCTCGCTTACCTACACTATGTATGCGTTTTTTACACTGAATGCTTTTCGAGTTCGAGTGTTGACGAAGGCAAGGGTCAACATTCCAACATCATCGCCGCAAGTTATAATGTCGCTCTCGTGAAATGCAGTTCGTGGGTGGGTATGTACCCGGAGGCTTTCCAACGCCCGGTGCAGTTGAATCCACCGCGAATCAAGCCGAAAGTTTAAACGTCAAAAGTCAGATACTGCACTGCCGGCGGCTGGACAACTCCGCTAATGCAAAGACTCGCCTCGATCTTATTGCTCAACTATATGCTTCTCAAATAAGTATATATATATATTGAATACAATTGAAGAAAGTCTGCAATCGTAAATTACGCGCTAAGGGAAGTATTAAGCTTCGGAAAAAAGAAAATATTTTATCGAACGCCCTGGGAACTTTTCACGATTGACGATTTGTACGCTGAATGAGGGAACGTGAGGTACGTGTACAGAGTAAAAGAGAGAGCGCGATAATTTCTTCCTTTTTGCTCGGTTTCGCGAATCGCCCGTCGTAAACGAGAGCACGTACGCCGTCCGGGTGAGAAAAAGAAACTTATGCGCCGATTACAAGAAATACGTTTTAAGAGCAAAGTCAAATGAAATGTCGCTCCGGCCGTTTCTTTTGGCACCGGCCCAAATGTATTCGCGTCAGGTTTCGGGCGAATTTCGTCCGATTGAATGATTTCGCCGCTGCTCGATTTGAACGGCTTATCTACGATCAAGCGTTTTTTTTTTCTATACGCGGCGATAATATTTTTTCGCTGCATTATCTTTTAAATAAATACAAGGCTCGCGTAGAGGCTGTATTTAATTTTCGCATAATTCACCGCGAGCTGCAATCAATTACCATTACGCGTGCGATTTGTAAAACGGAAAATTTACGGTCGCCTCGTTAGAAACTCATAGTACTCAATCAATCAATAAATATATATTTTGCGTAACAGAGTCGAACGCGAGACCCGGCTAATCCCGTTGTTTATTACATAAGCTACCTACTAAAACGGTTTATTAAACGCAGCAAGATTCAATAACTCTCGATCCCAAAAAATCGGCAACAAACTGCATCATTATCCGCGCTCCGGAGATAATACCCATTATTTCATAATTTTATTAGAAATATGTCTTTATAGTACCAGCGTCTAATGGCTAACAACGCGAATATGCCTTCCATTGCCGGGCATAATGCAATGGCATTACTAACTCTGAAATGGTCCAGCTCTTTCGCAACGTCCCCTTTTATAAGCATCAATTCCCATCCAGTTCGCGTCTCTAGAGGAGGGGGGGGGGCGGAATCTAAACGACAATCTCGGGAGGCTAGCGCTAAGTTACGTGTATCCTGCACCGATCGAGAAGGGACGGAGCGATTCTTTATCGCGTAGAGCGAGCCTCCGAGCTAGAAATTACTCGGCTGACGCTTTAACGTACCGGGGCTAGTGCTCTCTCGCCTCTTGCGGGGCTCGAACGATTTTCTTTTATATCGATGAATTAACGTTGGCGAGTTTCTTTTCTCGCGATGATCGATGAAAATTGATGATCCGACAGCGTCAATAATTAATAATCGCGAGCTCACTGTAATTAGTCATGATTTTTTAACGTATCATCGCAATTCAATTTAATACAATAAACCACCTCCCGACTGCGAATACATCCGAGCTGCAATTTCGAAAGAACCAGACCGCAAATTGAAGGCATTCAAATTTTCCGCGCAATTAATCGCCACCGATTATCATTGTTGGCGCGCTTGTTAATTTGATCGGGGGATCGGTAACCCCGTAGCGAGCACCGCCGGGGATTATCGAAAAACATCCGGTATAAGTATCCATGCCGATCCCGACGAAAAGGCCAGTGGCCCTCCTCATCGAGGCTGGCCGGTCGCGGCGCTCGCCGAAAGACAGGTTTACGGAGTTTTTACCGTGGGGCCCCGCGTGTAACCCGATCGGAGAGCCGGCGGCGCAGGGAGCGAAATTGCGCGCATTCGGCATATGCGCGCGCGCGCGGAGTAACGCGAGAGTACGGCCTGCGCCGATTTTTTCGATGTTTCTATCCGTGTAGCGGCTAGCCCGAACCGCTCGGATCGATCAATTATACGGAGTAAGAAAGTTAATTAGCGCCGATTGCACCGCCGGCTTTCGCTTCAACCGTGTTTTCGGATTATCCTTTGCGGAGGATACAAGAATGGATTGGATAGAGCGAGGGGTTATTCATTCCGTGAAATCAAAAATCACATCTAAATAAATTATTTTGCAATCATTTTGTAATCAATGTGCCACTAATTTGTAATTTCTTGATTATAATGAACAAATTTGATCCCGAAGACATTAATAAATCATTATACTTCTTAAATAAAAAATCACTACCAAATTCAAATAATCTAAATAGAATATTAAGTAATAAATTGTGGTAGCTATTGATTAGATATTCGATGATTTTTTTTACCGTTATTTCAAAGTTAGCTAAAATTAGCTAGTGCATTTTTACCGCCAATTCAATTTTTGATTCTGAGTTTGATGTTTCCCACGAACGGGTCTGCTGTCTTAAATTAGTTTTATATACGTCACCTTTAGGTTTGAATGGTTAGGCGCTGGAGAAAGTAACTAATGATCCACCTACCATTTACTCGATTGTAACTGATTATAAAAAGAAATCACGTAATCGACGTAATCGTTGAAAAAATCAACTGATTCTTGAAATCGTTACAACCAAGTGTCACTAAAATTTATACAATGAATAACCCGAATAATGAATTCGTTTTTTATTGGATTTAATGCGTAATGCTGGAGGTATTTTAACGTTAGAAACAGTTTAATCAATGGTTTCGCTTTTTAAAAATTGTAAATAGAATCGCAGAATCACTCGTTTAAATAGGTGAATGCTTAACGGCGATCAATTTTATAACCTTCGCCTAGTCGCGATTGAAGAAAACTGTCAGAGAAAGAAAGGTAGCTCCTGACTCGTCATCGGACTAATTCACCCGTGGTAAGGTGACTTCCGCCCTCTCCTTGAAAAATTCAAGAAAAATTCAAGGGCTAAGATCGCGAGCGAGACGTCCGCGAAAGGTGCGCGGCGCAGGCCTCATGAAAGTAAAATCGATTATTATGCTTGCGCGCGGGAAGACCGGTTTTCATTAAATGCACCGCGTCGATGGATATTTTCAATTGAAACGTTGATTAAGAAATGAGCGTGTGCTCTCGGCGTAAATTAAGCCGGAACGATCGTTAGCGCTAAAACGTATATCGGCCGCTATTTCGTCTCCTTCGCGTCTGCTTTTTTGGTTTTTCTTTTGGCCCGAGCGAGCGACGCCGATAAATTTCGCCTTTATTGTGCGAGCGACAATCAATTATGAGCTGCCTGTTTCGAATTTTTCTGGAGGGTTTACGAGATTCATAAATTAGGTGCTTTGAGCTACGGTAAATATGCAGGCCGGTTTAGGATAAAATTGGATAGAGCCTGATTCACCACTTTAATGTGGTTTCCTTTTCGAAATTATTAGTGGATTATTCACGTCATAGTTTGTACAATTCATTTATATGCAAAGAATTCAGCTCTTTTAATTATTAATAGAAAATGAATAATTTTGCAATAGCAACTTCTTACGAATATAATTGTATGTGTGAAGGCAAATTGAGTGTCATTTGGTACTTTTAAAAATGAAACGTGTGTTTTATAAAGGAATAATGCGTCAAACTAATTATTACTGCTAATTAAACTTTGTAAGTTAATGAAGGTAGTCAACATACTACCGAAACCTTGACCATTTAAAAATCCATTATTATTAATTCTGAATTCTTCTTTATTCTTTATTAATTCTTCAGTTTATTACGATCGTGTCTGGGCTAACCTTAATTCGAAGTTCTATTTAAAATTGTAATTATTTTACTATTGATCTATCATTAACTTAAACACAAGTTGGAAGCTCCACTTACCCAGGCTGATACTTGGTGTAGATACTTGGTGTAGTAGTGACCACATTGACGGTGGGATAAATCAGTGGAGAAATATCTCTCTGTTGTTGTGGCCTTTGCTGATTTTGAAGCTGCTGCTCTCGATATGCCACAGCGATACTGCGACTGGCACTTGGCTCAAGAGGTGCACTGAGCCTCTCGTTCCGAGGCCTCTGGTATGATCTCGCCGTCGTTGTTGACGTAGTCGTTGTGGGGGTGTAAGTAGTGCGACCGAGACTCCGGTAACCAATGTGACGCGAGGAGTCATGGTTATGCCGGACATGCGGGTACAGCCCTCCATGACGCGGTGGCCAACTCACCGAGCTTTCAGTCTAGAATCAAGAGGCACCGATTATTAGGAACCCACGTGCAAACGTTTTTTTTTAATTCTTTATTTTCTTATTTATACTAATAAACACAATAAATTCTAGCAGATCAAAAACCATTCATCAAAATAATATTTAGCTACATTTTTATTTTGAGGAAGAGCATTCCATACTCTATTTTTAAGTTTGTGCTGAAGGTACCGATTTTTAATGAGTCAAAACGATGTCTTTCACTAATGAATTAATTCACTATTGAAATTCAATATTGAAATTCAAAAGTAAAGTGCAAGGAAAACAAATTTTCATTTCCTAATTTTTTGTGAAACTTGATTACCCGGTGACGATGGGATGATCCATGATGCTGGTGATTTTGATGGTTTTGGTGGGTATGATGGCTCGGTGGGGGCACATCACTCAAAACGCAGTCTGAGAACGACACCAGCACTAGGGACAAGAGGAAGGCGCAATTGAACGCGGCCATACCTCCGTTTCGCGATTTTTCCTTCGGACACTTTACGACGCGTCACATCTTTCAATCGGTAAACCGTCTTCTCACCTCCTATGCGCTCCTTCACTTTCGATTTTCTATTTACTTAGAAGCACCAATCCTCCGTACCATATTACTTTAAAGACAGACTCTTTTCATACAAATTTTTTTTAATTAAAAAACAAAACACAAACTCGATAAAAGGTTTACAAAAAGTAGATAATTCAAGATTCTCATAAAAAATATAAGCTTCCAACGAGAAAACGAGACGGCTCTAAAACAATAGCCAAATCCCCCAACCGGACTCGAATCGAGCTTGATCCCCTCGTACCGATCTCGCGGCAGTAACCGGCTCGCGCGAATCTCAGCCGCGTGTGCGCCGCGAGCGGACAGCGCACTGGCACTGCAGTTCGCCGACTCCGCGGCCGCGCGCGTCCACGTGCTGCATGTGCGCTCGCAGCTCCTCTCCTCTCGTCTCCCTCTTCCCGCTCTCTCCGTCTTTGTTCTCCGCGGGTGTGCGATCGCCGGCTCTCGGGACTCTCCTTCCTCCCCGGCTCCCCACCTCCACTCCGGGCGCGCGTCTTTTACCTTTTGCCCGAGCGAGAGCGAGTTCCGCTCTTCTTTCTCCAAGGACAAACTAGGAGGCCGGGGAGCTCTCTGATGAAACTCTTGTATAATGCGCGCCCGATAGCTCGGGATTGCGCTCCGCCGGAGTGGAGGTATTTAGCTGCGCCGCGTCTCTCTTTCTTCCACTTCCTCTCCGGATTTTCTTTGTTGCGGGTTTTCTTGGCGGGCCGATGTTGCGTGTGGTTTTCTGAAGAAACGATCGACGATTGGGTTGGTGGTCCTTTTTTTTCGGCGCGGTGGTGAGGTTTATGATTTACCGCGCGTTCAACCCATTTTGCGGGGATTTTTTATTAAAAGGAGCGACAAGCTGGCTATGCAAATTCGACGGTCCGAGCTTCGCGGGGTGAATTATTCAAATGAAACTACTTTAATTAGAAGGATATTTATCGCGCTTGTACTGCCATCCTTAATTGCGATTTATTAATATAAATTACGACGTTTGCATCCGATGTGTTTTTAATAGCGTACTCGTAAACCTATCCTTCTTATCGAATTGAAACTCACTCGTTATATTATACATGAAACCGTTTTCTTTTCTTTTCAATGAAAATTTCAAAATCACGTCAGCTGTACAAACGTTGATTGATGATACATTCGTTACCCGCTAATGATACGTTGGATGTGTACACACACGTGACATTAGTTTTAAACGTAACTCTTATCAGTCGAATCGGAGAAAAAAGTACCTTTGTTATCAAAAACCATTTCCCCCAACCTTCGCGTCCGCGCGCGTAAATCTCTCGTCACGCGAGGGCAGAGAAGCAAAAGGCCTCAGCCGTGGAAATAAAAAGGCATTGCCGCCGCGACTCGAATTTTTCCTGCGCGCGAAATGATCGAGGGACGCGCAGCGCCTTTGGATTGCATTGCGATCGGCTTATCGGCGCCCCATTCATTATCCGGCTCGATAAATTTATGCGCTCGCCAGCGCGAAATATCTCGCGGGCCAATCGTCTCCGCGGCGCGGCAGCTGCGTGCGCCGCTATCGGAGCCTCCCGACAGGACAATGCGCAAGCCCTCGTCTGCATAAGTACGCGACAATGCACAGATTCCCGGGGCGCCTCGACGGCTGCCGACTAGGTGTCGACGGGGTCGTGATTCTGCATTTCTTGCGGCTTTTACATCTTTTGCGTGATTAGGTTTTTAATTAATTTCGTTTTAGATTTTATTGCTAAATTGAACGGGTCTTTTGTTAACGAAATGAAATTATTTGTTAACAGAAACGATCTGGAATTGTGTAAGTGTAAATTCTTGAAATTATTGAGATTCAATAAGTTTGTTTGCTAAACTCCTTTGCATTTTTCTGCATCTACATTGTGAAATTTCATTTGATTACTTTCGATAACAATTTTATTATAAGCATTTCATTTCCAACTCTGTTTCATTGATTTCTTATCTTAATGCATTTATCAATAATGTCTTATAAATTAATTATACTCTTATCATTGACTTTTTATCTGTAGATGCATGAATCAATAATTTCTTATAATGCGGAAATTCTTTATTCGATCACGGCGATATTGATTCATATAAAATCAGAGATTAGCGGACGAAAGGGATACTCGAAATAAAGAAAATAATCAAAAATTGCATTATATCACTACCAACAAAGCCACATAGGATAGAATCTAATAGATAAAGAGACAAATATAGTGGTGCAATAACCTGATAGTTTAAATGTTAACCCATTGTAATTTCTGAATATTCATGATCAAATACACACGTAGATTTTTATTTCAGTATAAACCATTATTAATTACTTCAAAACTATAATGTAAAGTGAATCGAATCCTTAACAGATATCGTGAAGCTTCGTCAAGTGACTGCATCATATTTTTCTATCAACCGAGAATTTTCCTTTAAAAGTAAATAAATCTCAAGAATTATTCAAGCACGGCGTCTAAGAAGATAGGATTGTGTGCTCACATGACGACATCATGCAAATAGACGTCACCCATGGGTAAATCGAAGCAAAACATTATTTACAATACTTTACATTTCAAAATAAAATAAATCTCAGGCTTGCTTCCATCCTTTAACTAAAAATCCTGCAAAATATTTGCCCAATTCATCACGCGTTCGCTTCGCTCCTCAAATTTAAATTTAATACCCACCTTCCTGGCGATAGCCAAAATTCGATATCCCCACAAAAAAGAAGAAAAAAAATTAAACGACAAGCACTTTTTTATTCAACAAGCTCGAAAGCTAATAAGTGCTTCCAGGTAAGAGAGCACATCCCCGGGGCTCTCGTCTCCTCTTCTTTCCTCGGTAGCTTCCTACTGCAATAATCCCGAGGCGTCATCTTCGCATAACGCATTCCCGGCGCATAGCCGTCTATGCCAGGCGGCTCCGGTGAATCACATAAGAGGATTCCGGGCTCGTGCTCGCGCCTCGGTGGTTTCGCTCGCCTTCGATTGCACGCCGCTTTTTTTCTCTCCTCTTTTTCCTCTTTCGCGCCGGCGGGACATTTGAATTTTGATCGATGACGCGCGTTTGTTTACTGCGGGGTCGATAAGTGGCCATTCGGATTCTCGGGGGGTCCAGCGGTAAGGCGCGTAAAAAAAAATTAAGCGTTTCGGGAAGGCAGGACGTGAGTCAGAGAGGAAGCTGTTTTTGAGGATCCGGAGCGCGTGAAATGTTTTGTCAATGACACTTAGGACATGAGACGGTTCAAAGTTTGTTACGTAACTTGATTTAGATATTGGCGATTGGAGGACATTTTTAGCGATCGTAATTAGTTCCGCATTTGTAGGTGTGCCTTATAGTTTATTTCTAATTTAGAAAGTGTCGGTGCCTGCAAGTTCTCTTAAGTTACAAATTATTTGACCGGAGTTTCAGTGTATTTCTTTGACCCTTCATGAAACTCATAAGTAGTAAATTACGTAATTGTACATTACTTTCATAAATAGTGTATTGGCACTTAAGTGGTCTCAAGAGTTGACTGTCATTCTTTGTTACTATAGATCAATAAAATAACACTTTCCATTTTCTTTATGACTTACTTTCCCAATAAACAATAAATTACATAAAATTTTACAGAGAAATTATTCTTTCAAATACGGCGTCGTAGTTTAGTAACAAAAAACATATAGTTTTCGTAGTAAATAAACAATTACGATTGATTCATTTAATGCGCAATTTATGAGGTCAAATCCATTTTGCTTCCTTCGGTCATCATTGTCCACTAGTAGCGTTCGACAGTTCACCTGCACGCAAGTGGATAATGATCGCTTTTACACGCGAAAATCCGACTTCCCGTTCTCATTATGAATCTCTTTCATCCGTTCGCGTTTTTCTTTCTCTGCGCTTTAATCCGCTCGCTGCAATAGCTCACAATTTTCCTCTTTGCGAGTCTAAGCTCCGGGGAGCGCGAAAATACCTCGGTACTTTTTTTATACACGAATTTTCGCGGGTGGCAAGAGGTGAAGTATTTTCGAGGTTGTGTTAGTCACGGCGGTGAGTCGTAGAAATGCAGCAACAAAGTCCGCGGGGATAAAGGAGGAGTTGCTCGGGCTAAAACCTCTTTGTGTGGACTAACAAAGAAAGTTTCGTTGTTTCGGATAAGACGTTGATTGAACTAGATAAGATATTCTCACCGCGGATAACTGTGATTGCTGTGTTTATCTTGAAATATCTGAAAATTTCTTGTACAATTTTTTAAAAATAAAATCATCGCTTTTCAAATGATTTTTTATGTTATTTATAAATAAGTTGATCGCTGCTTATTGCATAAATTACTAAAAAAATTTGAAACATTCAATGCACTATTTTTATTCTAATTATGATTAGCTTATTTTACAAGAATTAAAATTTATTTTATGTTATTAGAGATTTATTCTAAGTTATTATATTTTTCTTTTCCATTCAATAATTTAGTAACTCGAAGAAAATTTTCGATTTTACAAGCAAAATAATCATCAACTGTTGAATCACAACACTATTTCCTGATATTCCACCTCCATTACTTTATTACACAGTCCACTTTTAGAATTGAAGAGTCAAGAAAGTCGTTAGATGAACTATAAATAAGCCATTCATCGCCGGTCCGGAGCCACACTGGAATCTTCAAATATCCGCTCGCCCGCGCGCTCTCTCATTGTTAAGCGCGTTTATTTTCCCCGGCCTGGCTCTCGTGCGAAGCGGCCGTTTTCTTCCCGTCTCTCTCCGACCACCTACTCCTCCTTTCCCCGGCTCGATCGCGAACCCACCAACTCGTCGGGGGTAATGATCGATAGCGCGGGACTCGGTCCTCATTGTCTCCCGCGCGGATGATGGAAAATCGCACTTTTTCCCCGGAGGATCTCCCCTTATCGGGGCGATTTTTGCGCTGCACTAATTGCACTCCCTTTTACCCTTTTATGTTTTAAGCTCGACCGCCCCCATTGTTCGCGCGGAAATTGCGATCGACGAGGAAATGGAGGAGAACGGGAAATTTCATCGTTGTACTTCGTTTACGTGGTAGTTGATAATTTTCCGCTACCAACCTTTTTTTTCCTTTTCACCCCCTCCCCCACCCGAAGAACTGTTTCTTATTTCTCCCGGCGTTTTATTAGGGCTGCAAGATTTTTCCAGCGCAATCGTCGTTTCCACAGTTTATAATCCCCATTCGCGGCTCAATAAATTCCGGAGGTAAGCGCCGTGGCGCTTTTACCGCTAGGACATTTTCAATTCGCTTTTTAGTGGCGAAAAATGTTGCCAGCCGCAATTATCCGTCTTTTAAAAGGGAGCGTAAATTAAACCAACGCGGGGACCGGGTTATTAATCGTATTTTATTTCAGAGATGCGAATAAATTTACTCTTGCGTCGTTCTCGCGCTTGGAGCTTTATTTATTTAACTTTTTTTTTCCTACGCCGAGCGAGCGGGTGTACGGTGGAAAAAGTCATTAATAGTTTAAATTGATTGCAGGTCGTATGAAGTTTGGAAAGTAATTTTCTGTTTACGTCGAGCGCAAATTGAAACCGGCTAAACGTGCTTGAAATATAAAGCGAGAAAAAAAAGTCACTCCTGGATTTCGAGTGCCTTTAAGAGTCATCTAAAATACATTTACATGACATTGTAGAGTGAAAATGACTTTTTTCGCTATTTTATTTCGCACCATTGTGCGTTAAAATAGGAACTCGTTTCTTACTACACCCCACTGTTTAAAACCAAAATTTAATTAACTCTTATAAATGTTTTAGTAATCTTAATAAACGGGGTTAAGTAGCTTCAGTATAATTTTCTCGCGAGATCTCAATAAAACGAAAAAAAACTAGAAACTAGAATTTACAACAAAAAATTTTTTCATTTTCCAAGTTGTGCCAGCGTAGCAGTAAGAAGCGAATAATAGGATAAGCGAGCGCAGTGAAATTGTACTATCATTAGTTGAGCTAACATTTCCCAGAATGTTTAGCTTTTATTTAAACCTGTACAAACACACGAGCTCATTTGCAAATTGAACGTGCAATTTCATGAACTGCATCAAGGCTAATGGACTGAGCCGCGCCGCGTTCTTCTGTCATTACCCATCGTTTCGCGCGTATAAAGTACAAAAGAAACTTATTCCCCAACGGGGCAATCATTGCTCCACGAGGGAGATCCTTATCCAAACGCGGCTCGTTGGCGCTTTTCAAGATAAACAAATTCCACGCCGCGGCGATAAATTAAAATCTCGCGCCGCGCTCGAGCGCACGCAGTCGTCCGATTCCTGTAACGAGGAGGGAAAATCGATGGGCGAATCCGAGGGAAAGCGAGCCCCGCTATCTGCGGCGGCGTCGTTTCCGTTTTAATTTTCGACGGCACGCCAGGCGGGCCTACGCGTACATCTTGCCCCCCGCCGCCCCCGCGAGCTCGGCCGTCCATTAGCATGGCGCAACTCGCGAAGGGGGGAGAGGTCGGCGGAGCTCGCCAAGGGCGGCCGGGTGCACGGCGCCGCGACTTTGCGCTCGTTATCGATCAAACTTGGCCGCGCCGCTCGCGCGCTTCCTTATGTGCTTCCGAAGGCGCCGCGCCGGGTCACGGGCTCCGCTTCGCCCTTCAGGGGCCGTGCTTTTTGTCTTCCGGCCCGCGTTTCGTGCCGACGATGACCCCTTCTCCTTCCTAACACCCAGTTGCATAGATATCGCTATCGGTGGGGGTAGATAGCGAGGGTAAGGAATCGCAGGTGTCGGAATTTGACCTTCGTTTCGAGGATTACGCAATGGGACTGTAAATATTATCTAAAGTATTTCAATTTCTTTGTTCTTCGTTATTCATCGTAATTTTAATATTTAAATTCAGTAGAATTTTTTTAGATTATTAGATGATCGTTTTTTTAAAGTTATAATCAGCTAAACGATGGAGTATCGGTAGCCTTCACAAAACATCTAATCAGTTGAAAACTAACACAGACTTATTAATAAAAAGAGATGTCTTAGAGTTTACCTTACGTTAATGTACCTATTAATCTTAGACTGTGTATGTAGGTCCAAACACTTTTTTTATATAATTAAAGTTTCCTAATTAAAAGGGATTGAATAATCTCTTGATCGTTTAGTATAATTGAGAATTTTAACGATCTCGAATTAATACAATTTGCTTAAACTAATTGGACTACGTATCCTGCGATACAATTTAATTTTCAAAACGTTTCATAATTAAATGATTCATATTAAACTATATCAAATCTGTGTCATAATTAGGGTACATTTTTTTCAAACATTAGCCTGCTTTTTTAAGACGGCAATTTTAGTTCGAATTAAGCGTCCTCTCACATATTAAACGATACCATAATTTGTATAGGTTTACTCTACAATTTTCAAGGGTAATTTTGCAATTTTTACGTTTTATAAAAACTTTCTACTAAACGCTGAACATTAATTTGAAAGCACGATTAAACATCTAATTTTCGAGGCTCTATTACCAAAGTCAGTTGCACGCGCTGAAAATGTTTTCTCACAATTCAAAAAATTATAATGGAAAATTATAGTGACTCCGATTTCAGCGTGTCGTAACCTGCGCAAAATCTCAGATAAAAAAACTTTCGCACGTTCTGGCTATCACGTCGCGCAAGGCATTACTTAGCGCAAGAGCATCACGACGATTCAATTTAGCGGCGCGGCTTAAACAGCACCTCGAGAGATCTCGCGGACCGCGGCGTTTCGTTCGCGTGGAAAATCGCGCGATAGCGTGGGACGTTTCGCGCGAGTCCGCCCACGCCCCTTCCTCCTCCTCCGGGTTCATCCCCGGCCTCGTGCATTTCCGAGCCATTGTCTCTGTCCCGGCTCGACCCAACAAAGAATGCGCCGAGATTTACGCGCCGCCGTCGATTGCCACGGGATCATTGATCCGGGATACAACCCGCAATTAATTGTGTTATCTTAATGTTTGTTTCGTTTCAAGGTTTTACGTTGATGCAATATTCCAGTTTGTTTTGGATAAATTAAATGCAATATAGTGGGCAGAAAAAGCCGATCAAGCCCGATAGTGGATAGCAACCACTTTGCTAATTTTCAAATAGACTGTGATCTTTAAAATAATTTAAAATAAAAGATTGTGCATGGTTACACCAGTATCCCTTTAAATTATTTCGAGACAGCTGCTTCGTGAAATTGAGACTAAATTTCTGATCCTAAGACATCTTAATGTAAAAGCAAGCAACTTAATAAATGCATCCAAGAATCCTCAGGATATTTTTACAAATTTTAATTGAGGAACCTGTATCGCTTCAAACCCGGTAAATCTTGCAATTTGTAAGTGTCTCCGCTTTCAGCATTTACAAATTGAATCAAGCTTTTATTACCGCGCCACTGCGCGTTTTAATATAACTACTCCCCGCGTAAAAGTCGAGCAACAAGGAAATCTCGAGTAGCAGCTCGTGCTCTCGAATTTCAAAGCTCGCGTCGGTCGATCTTATCCTCGGGTTTTATGGAAACGCGCAAAAAATAACAGGGCGTGGACGACGCCGAGTCCGCGGAGGGAGAAAAAAGCGCGCGAGGCAGAGATGCAGCGCGCGCGAGCGGCTCTCGGCGAGCGTGAGAAAGTAAACAGGAAAGCGAAAACGCCGGAGATCCGACCTTTCGACCGAATCCCTCGTGCACGTCGTCCTTGCCGTCCGTGTCTCTGATGCGATTTGAAAGCTGTTTATTAGCTGTAATGACATCCTCGCGCTTTACGTCCTGGTCAAATATCGATCTTTTACTTTGTATTTTACGCTTCCATCTAAACTTTTTCATTTAAAATCGGCAATAAAAACATATTACACGTTTCATGATCAGTCTTTCGTCGGCGGATGGTTTATTGTTTACTGTGTTCTAGAAAAAAACGAGACACGTAAACAAAACAAGCCGAAGAAAAATAAGCGTCCTGCATCCTGCACGATGACTTTGCAGAATCTTACGAAAAAAAAAACAAGGGGGAAAGAGGCGCCGAGTCTTTGCCGGGGCCACTACGACAATCGACGGGTCGATAGCGCAACGAGGGGGAAAGAATATCGACGCCCGATTCAATTACGCTTGTACCTCCGAGGAGCCGTCCGAATTCTATTTTCGGCTCGGACGTCGCGCGGGAATTCCGCGATAAAGTGAGCAAGTCTTTCGCGCGCATACGTATTGCAGCTATGCGTTATGTAGGAATCGACGGCTGCCACCGACGGATCGTCCCTCGGTAAATTATTTACTAAGAGTCGCGTTTCGCCGGCGATCGTTTAGTTACTATCGATTTCTGGATATTCTGATTTATGGGCCGTTCGAAAGTACTTCGAAAAAATGTATGTCGGCAGTAAAAAGAATTGATTTTTCGCTGCCTTGAAGTGCAACCATATCTCGCTCTGAAATCGCGCGATCCTGTGTATACTGCAGAGTAAAAATAGTTTAGATCAAAATATGAGAGTAAAAAGGTACATATGTATTACGGTCAAATTGAAGACTTCTTGAAAAGATTCTTTATTAAAAGGGTGGACTACTCTGATACCGGAAGACTTATGGTGTTTAATACAGTGCAGTATGACACGGGGTGGATTGCAGCTTTGGCCAGCTTCGCGAATCTAAGGACCCTTCTTGCTTGAGCCGATTCAATTATTTTTAAAAATATTTATTTGATTTTTAAAGTGGAATGTGCGTTTAGTGTTGAAAACATACTTCTTTACTCTCAAACATTCATTTTTTATACACCGATTTCAAAATAAAAGTCTTAAATTCATATTAGACCTCCTAATCTTAAATACATTCAACCGTATAATGAGATGCATTCGTTATTAGTTTAATCTAAATTATTTTTACGCGTTAATTGCGCTTGAAATCATTCCCCATTCCTCGAGCGTCCAGCTGTAGAACGAAAAAAACCGTGCCCCAAATTCAAGATAAAAAGAAAAGAGTAGCTATACAATTAAAATTTCCCATCCTGAAAGGATAATCCATCGTCGACCTTAAAAAAAAAAAGCAGCAGGAACTGAAAAGCGAGGACTGCCAGCCCCGTCCGTTTCGTCAATTAAAGCCGAAATTGCTTTTCCAGCGTATGAACAAAACGTCGTTAAACGGTCCGGCAGGCGGGGGCTATAAATTAAAATCTAAACGCGCGCTATAACGTCGACCCCGCGAAACGCCGCGGCGTGCATGTGCTCGCCGCGCGTCGAGCGAGAGGGGGCCGGGAGGAGAGAGAGAGGCGGCAGAACTGAATGTGCGATCGCAAGGCTGATTCTGGACCGCATTGCGGAGGTCTCGCCCGGTCCAAGGTCAGCCGCGGTGCGCGCGGCCCGTCGGCACTGGTCTCGCCCGTTTCACTCCCGGGAGAGTCGCGGATGCCCTTTTTCTTGCAACGCCTTTTTCTTGAAAATTCATCGCCTCTCGCCGGGCTCGACGTTGTTTATCGTTGCCCCGCTTTATTAATGACCGAAATTTGTCCGGCGGTGATTTGTCGCGGCCGTGAACTTGGTACGAGGAACGTGAATGATCGATCTTTTTATCTTTTCCGCGATTTCGAGCTTGTTATACTTTATTTTAATGCATAGGGGTACAGTTTAAATTGCTTATGATTGAAATGTGATTGATGGATTAGACGAGTGTCAAGTTTCTTGAAAAATATTGTAGATAAATACTAAAGATACTTAACATAAAATCTATTTATTATAAATTCTGAATTAAAAAGTCTATTCTATGGTTTATATTTGTTTAATAATATAGATGATGTAATATGAAAATGTATGTTTTGAACTTCACGAAATTTAATTGCAATGCAATATGCGCGTTTGAAATTGCTGCCTTGATTACTATGAAAATCACTCTTGCACTGAACAAACAAAGTAAAACCAACAATGTCCTCAAATTTGTTCCAGTTTACGCTTATTGCTGCTCGTATTTAATATTCTTGTAATACATCATGCAAATAGAATATATTATTTAACTATTAAATCGTAAATATTATCATGAAACAAGGCCAATCGCAAGTCTTCCTTAGAAAACTTTTCTAAACTCATTCTAAACTAACTACAGAAAGCCAATAAAAGAAGGAAGCATCGAATTTTTGTAAAACGCCGCTTGATGTATCTGCCGTCGAGTTACGCGTCAGCGGCCGAGGGAAAAATATTCCCCGGCGGTCGATAGATCACTTCGGCTTTATCATTTTCCATGCATGCACGAGCGCGCGTCCGCGATCGCGTCATTGGGCTCCGCTTAACGATTCGCGCGCCAAAGGAGATCCCGGCGAAGGAGGCGATAAATCAGGGTGACTCTCGGGTGGAAGCACGGCGACGCCGCTCGCGATCCTATCGGCCAAGACTTATTGTGAAAGCCGCGCCGCGATGATTGGGAAAAATGGAGGAAGCCGCGGCCGATCGTGTAAACAGAGCTGTCGTCGGACTCGATGACGCGCCGACGCTCCTTGATTTCCCGTGTTCTTTCTTTTTCTGGTCTTTTATTGATTGTATTGCTCTTTGCATCGGGGGCTATTTTCAAGAAAAAAATTCGTCCGGACACTTTCTTTTTATCGAGTTTTAATGAGGGTCTAAGTGGTCTTGCGCCAAGTTTTAATTACGAGAGCTCCGTAAACTTCTTCGAGTGTTATTATTTAAGTAGTGATGATTAGTCGATGCGCTGTAGTTTGTAAACTTTGACTTTAAAACTTTAAAAGGAAAATTTGTTTGTTATTTTATTTAGTAGATATTTACCAGATACTGACTGAACAAACTTTTTTTTAGTTAATTAAGACTGAAATCAGAGATTTTAAATTTACTTATGATACTTTTGAATTTTTTTACAATAAATGTAAACCGAAATTTGAAACTTAGAAAATTTAATTAATCGGCGGTAAATTCACGATCGAGCGCCTTAAAAGTTTGACTAAACCGAAGCCGAATTCGGAGAATCAGCGAAGCCTTATCGATCCAGTGGCGTGCTATCAAAAACGACCTTCCCTGAAATCAAATTTACCGGGTCGCATGTAGTCCCGGGGAAATTTTGGCGAGCTTCCAGTTTGAAGATCGCACGCACCACGAGCTCGCAAATCTTTCCGGCGCAGGCATCTCAAAATTCGCCGTTTCAGCGGGCCGATTCTGAACACGTTCGCGAATTCCGCCGCCGCGTGTAAATCGCATAAACGCGTTGCGATTGCAGTCATCCCGCGGAGCTTGCGGCATCGAAATAAAAATCGAAAATCGAGCGCAGCAGGCACGTACATTTCAAAATTCATGAAAGTTATATAAAAATTCGTAGTGATATATATAATTTAAATTACGTAAAGAAAAAGTGACACCAAGGTGATACTCAATTGTTTGTAGTACGAACAGTCGAACGTTGAAAGTCATTGAATTTTAATAGAGATTTTTCCAGACTCATTAACGACGCAGGTAAGAGAATAATTTTTTTTAAATTGCATGTTTTCTCGTATTTTACGAGATTTTAACTACACTGTTTTAATATTTCAGGTCCTTAATTTTGTGGTAATCCTAATCACTTTCATCAATCATTTCATTCGCTAGATGAAAGATGCCAGTCTAAAATCAGACTGCTTATCAAATTTCTCGTCATTAAAGTAATCTTGCGCCCTCCTACACCTACAGGATAACCAGCCAGTATAAAAATACACGCAAGAACTCAATTTCCCTACCTTACAGCGAAAAGTCGTGAGCAGGTCGTCGTAAAAATCCACCTCCGGCACTTTCATTAGCGCGCGCTGTCCCGTCGCGTTAGGCGCGCAGGGGGGGTCATCACCGCGGAAGCCTAATCGTCAGCTGGTCGGAAAATCGATACCTCATCCGAGCTAAAAGTCCCTTCGCGAAATCACGTCGTCCGCCGCCTCCCCCGCCGCCCGAGAGACAATCAATTAGCCCGGCGCGCCGTACATATGTACGGGGCCGCTGTGTGCGTCGCGCAAAAGTGTCCCCGCAGCGAGGCGAAATTAATCCGTACAGGAGCTCGGCCCCGCCCGAGCGTAATTATTCTCGGGTGACTTGCGCAATGGCGCATTCTTCGCCGACCGGAGACAAAGGAGTCGCTCCGGTAATTAGGAGCACGTCGCCAATTGATGCCGTAATCTTCCTCCGCCAAACTTCGGTCTTTCCATCGAGATGAGGCGGTGAATGGTGGGTGGCGAGGTTGCCAGCGGGCGGGCGCTCAGGTGGCGAATGCAAGACGTAATTAAGAGGCGATTGTCAGGGAGGTGGCGCGATGATGAGGTGTTTCGCCAAGGATTTAATTAAATTTGTTTTTCGACGAGCTGTACGTGTTGCTGGTAGAAATTTTAACAGCTACACTGCATAAAATACATAGTCAGATTTTGATTATATACATTTTGTAAGTACTCATTAGAGTTGACGAAAAAAATATTGAAGGAAAAGGTTTCGACCATTTGTCACTGACAATCTGCACGTGACAGCTGCAGCGTTCAAACTGTAAGTAAAAAACAATTAACTCTGACACGCTCGTGCAAAAGAAGCTCAAAAAATAATTCTAAATGCACACCAGGTGGTTACAATGCATTTATTATGCACAAAGCGTACCTCGAGCTATCAGTTCGCGAATCTCCCGCAAGAAGGTTCGTTGTGTGCATGCACCGAGCGCAAATGCAACGCAAAACACCATTATACCTGATACCCGTATGTAAGAAACTCGGAGCGACCCGATCGTGGCGGATCAGATAAGCACCGCCGATGGATCTATTTGCACTCCTGGAAAAGCCAAAGCTTTATCTGTGCCGATAAGTTTTTTCGCAGCGTTTGACGCTCGGGTGCATGCGGCGTGCGCGAAACGTGTGTGAATGATTGAACGCGTAGTTGATATCGCGCCTAATGCGGCTCAATTCTTGGATACACTGCTATAATGTCGGTATGCAGTGGTTGGAAAAACTTGGTTTAGCTCGTATCACATGGAATATCTGAATATTGGATTATGTATCCGATTAGTCTACGCTAATTCTGTATGATAACGCTAGAACGCAACGGTCGACCGGGTTGCGTTATTAAACATGCGCGCTGTGAATCGTTAATTTTAAGCTTATCATATTAAAATTTAATTTTCATTTGCGAGGGAAAATCTCATGAGTGAGAATTAATCTATTTCTAACTAGGAAAGTATCAAAATTCCGGATTATGGAATTTGCTGAAATTTTGGTAGATAAAACAAAATGCAACTAGACAAAGTTTTAGGCTTTAATAAGCACCATAGTTTTAAAGCTAGAAGGTAAATTTTTAAGTTTTTAATGATAATAAAAAATATATCTTCATGTTTAATTATAAAAAGGGGGATGAATTCGTAGTTAGAACTTGAGTGATTCAACTACTGAGTCATTCTTAGTACTGACCGAATGTTTTGCCAATGGCATGCCAGGTTGAAAAACTTGATCTGTATTTTCTAGATCATTGGCAGTTTTCCAGTTGAATTATACCGTATTTTTTAATACGATGTCCTTACAGATTTCAGATCCATGACCTGCATTCGTATAGAATTCAGTTGCACCTGTATTTATATGGTTTTAAGAAAACTCAGATCTTTCAACTTTGAGTACTTGAGCAGGGAGTATTCTGGAGGACGTCCACTCTATTAAAGGATAAAATATAAAAAAATGAATTACCCCATGGACCCAAATTCTCTCACCTTCCCTATCTTAAACTGCACGTCCTTCCAACTTGCCTCCATCGCCTCCCCAGGCTCCATAGTGCGCCCTGCGGAATCAGTGAGCCCAACGACCTTGCCCCGACTACGTGTCCAGCGTGAGCGAGGAGAGTGTAACGGACGGCGGGCGGCACGTAGCCCGAGAACGACGGGCCGACCCGGCGGGAATAACTTATCGGAATCTCGGAGTCGCGAGTCGCGTATCGCGGCCCTCCTCCGCCCGCGCCCCAGGAAACTGAGCTGAGTCGGATGACGCACACCGCGGCTAAATTGAATTTCTGCATCCTCGCGTTACGCGGATGAGGGATTTCGTATTACCCAGCCCCGAGGGGAGGTAGGTGCGCTGCAACGACTTCTCCTCCCTCCCTTTCCTCACCTTTCTTTCAGGCAATTAATTTTTCCTCGGTCCGCGCGGGGGCCGCCGCGTTGGATAACGATCGGCGAAAGACCAGGCTGTAAAACGAGCCGCCTTCCAATTAACGCTCTTACGCGCCACCGAGGCTTCGTAGATTGCTGTATTATACACGCGACCGACATTCCCTCGGTAATACCAATACAATTACTCGGCGAGCGTTTCCCGCGACCTCTCGAACGACTCCCGACAGTCGCGATTCTCTTTCCACCCTGCTAATACCCGTACCAGCGACTCTCGCTCGAGCTCGTCGACGCAATTTCCTCGCACAGTCGCGAAAGGACACATGCAGGTCGAATTAGCCGGGCTCGGGCGTCGATAGTCATCGAGGCGCGCACTCCACTCTTCAAATCGATGCGAAACACCGCAGCTCGCGCGGATTCCCGATCGATGCATCGGCGGTTTTAACCTTTTTTCACTCGGCCGTGGCTTCGGCCGTGATACGAGAATTCGCTTCAAGTTCCATTCTTTGCGATGACTTTTCCGTCCGGAGATCGCAAAGATATAACATCGAAGGCCCTGTTAATGCTGATCTATCGCAATTTCCCGATTGTTTGCGCTCGCGATCGTTCGGCGCGGGGATTTATGATTGAACGGGGCCCGTTTAATGGCGCGTTTATTTTTATTGAGTAATTGTTACTTTGAATTTGTTTACCGTCAGTAAGAACATCGCTCGCGAAGTGAAGGGACGAGACGTAAATAGACCTGCGAGAGTGTTTTATGCTCTTATCAACGCATCTCGCGCTCGGCTAGCGTGTCAGGCAAAACGATAAGTTAAAAATTTTATTAAGTATGATTTAATGCTTTATCCTCATTTGGCATTGTAATAAATTCTAGTATAAATTGCTATTTTAAAACCATAAAAATAAGTCAATTGGGGAGAAACGTGAAAATTTCTTTTGATTTTCTTTTTTCAATTGTTTTTTTCTTTAAGATTTATTGAAAAAAGAAAAAGAATTACTTTTAAATATTCTTTTAGATTCATATAATGGGAATTTATCACGTTAAACAACCCAATATATTTTCTGTTCAGGATGTTTATACTCACTTAGGCGTTTAGCTAAAAATTGGCTAACTGCAAATTTCTTTCATTGACAATAAATTACGAACTGCGACGTAACGAACCTCTTAATCACGGATACGCAAGTCCTCGAAAGTGAAAGCATAATAATTCGATCCCGCGAAAGTGATGGAAATTTAAAAACTCCGGCTCGCGCGTCGCATAAACGTCACGAACTCCGGGAAATAAAAGCCGCGCACGACAGTGAGTTTTACTGCCGCGTCGCGTCAATCTCGCCGGCGAACGTTGGAAGCTAATTTGCGAGACGGCATACGATCGTAATCGTAAAACGGCGCCGATGAAAAAATCCGGAGTCGCCTTTTTTCGCCCCCGGTCCGCGGCGCTTAAGTAGTAAAAGTCGCCGCCCGTCAGACGCGCGCGAGCGAGATCGCGTGTTAAACCGGCGCCTCGATGCGGGCCGTGTTCTTTTTTTTTTTTTCTTTTAGCTGTCCGCGCGCGTTATTTTCGCTCGAGAGGTCGCGAGGAACGAAGGCGCCGGGCGCGCGAGTCTGAAAAATCGGCGGCCTACGTGACGGGTTCGCGTCAGGTGCGAGTCGAGGCGTTCGATGTGACTGACACTTTTGCCAGTTACGCCTGACAAGTTTTTCCATTGCAGCCGCCTATATGTAGCACACAACTCGGAGATAACATTAAAATATCGTATAATCGTAATGCGAAGGAAATTACGTTCATTACACATCTAATATAATCATTTCCAAGGAAAAATCTTATTTTCTTGATTCGATGGCCAACGGCGGTTGAATAAGAAGTTTCTTTGCGGCTTCGCCTTAACCCAGCGGCCAACGCAATTTGCCGGCCAGCCGCGGGCTAAAAATTTTCGCGGCGCCCGCAGAAAGCCGTCCACCCGCGTAATTGGAAGATCCCGACGCCTCCTGCCCTCCCGCGTCTTCTCTCGCGTAAATCACTTTCTCGTTATACACACTCGCTTGCAATTAAATCGCGCGGGAGAAAGGCGCGCGCAGTCTTTCGGTTACTGCGAGTCGAAGAACATCCTTTCAGTGTTTTATAATTGTACCAGGGAGTCGTGTAATAGACGTTTCACGTCGGCCAGAGGCAAGCTCGTTCGCTCTAGGCAGGCATGCAATTAACGATCTTTTAGCGAGGTTCTTTTCATTTAGATGGTTTTTTTGTGGGTCTCGAGGAAATTACTGTTCCGATATTATAATTTTAACTATTATTAATGGAGAATCAATATAGTAATTGTTGAGGAAAATATTAGAGACGTTTAAGAGAGAGCAGTTCAGATTTAATGTGAAGAGTATCAATCGTTACGGTAGAAATTATCCACTATATTGTAATAATAGTTTTCCATAAGATAAGACAGAATGGTTAATAATGCAGCTGGATTATTAATTTTGTACACATCAGTATTGCATATACTATTGCTACATCACAAAAAAAAATATATCTTTTATTATTTTTGCAAGATGGTTTTCTCTTTGAAACCTTGCGTAAACAAAAATTCTACTTTCTCTTTGAAAAGTAAAAATTACTTGTTTATAAAACGAGAAAACAACGTAAATATAGAGGATCTCTTATCTCGAAGATAAAAGAATTAGGATTTTAATTGTCCGATTACAAACAGTACACAGTCTTTTAATGTTGCGTACGAACAAGCTCGGTTTATCTAAAATTTATGCACACGACAAACCGTGAAACATCATTCCGCGTGTTCGTAAATACTCGCTGCACTGGGTAGTCGTCGTGTACGAGCGCCGGCACGTCGATCTCTCGGAATATGCATATATGAGCGTTCCGAGGGCGTGTTAGACAGCTCACCGTCGACCGTAAAACGCGCTCTTTCGTCTTGTCTTTCGCGCATCTATGCATATCTCCTTCCTCACCCCTTTCCCCCGACCGCAATTCCTTATGCTCCACGCCGGCTCTCGATATTGCGCTGCCCCGTTTATGCCAAATCATCGCTAACGGTGTTTGAATGCAGTCACATTTAATAACTTAAATGTCATTTAATTTTTCATTTAGTTTATAAAACATTATTCCATTTTAATTTTCTCCATTTCCAATATCGCAAAAATTGCTATAGTTTTTTGAAAAATTTAATAGAAATTTAAGAAATTTTATAATATGATATAGTTCAATTCCTAGTAAATTTTGTAAAAAATTATTGTTGTAATTTTTCTGATAATAGTAAGTTATGAAAGTGATTAAAATAGGAACGATGGTTAAAAATGACAGAATAAGAGTAAACAATAAAAGTTAAAAAAGAAGTACCAATTTCACCTCGAAACAGTAGTCTTACGAATCGATGAGGCGCTGTAAAGCCACTCGACGACTGCCGCGTGACCGTGTCATTGAAAAGAAAGGGGGACAACGACGCTCGTGCAATATCCCGTCGGCGCGCAATAAAAACACTAAAAAAAAAAACCGGCGAAGAGACGGGAGCATCCGATAAAACTGCCGCCGCGACGCTCGCCGTCCAGGCTCTAAGTCTTCCCTTTATAATCCTCGGCTTTATCGCCGCGCCGCGGCAATTGTCCTATCGCGCGAGTGGCCGCGCGTGCCGCGGCGTCGCAAACTGCTTTCCCCCGGCCTTTTCGCGGTACCCGTTTATTGCGCGCTACGGCGCGTTCATTAAATCTCCACTTGCGGACGCTGCACGAGTATTTCGGTGGAGGCAAATTTGAGATTGCTATTGTGATGCAGAGATGACTGGATTTTTTAGGAATTCTGTCGAACGGTAGTGTAACCGTTAGGGTCTGCGTACCGTTATGATATTACTCTTTTATTAAAGTAAATTATTGTTTGAAAAAAGTTGTATCTTGCTATGCTTGGCGTTTTTATTTGCAATTCTTTTAAAGGAAAGATAAAATATATTGCCCATTGAAACGTTATACCGAACATTTTCGTTAAAGACCTGTACAGGTTTGGAAAAATGTTTGAAGTGTTTAATTTTCGAAAATTGTATTTTACCAGGGCTACAATTTTTTACTTAGCCAAAGGAGAAAGAAGTACAATACCCTACTGATATAAAATTTTGATTGTTAATTTACTTCATTTTTATGGAATAAACCTTGTCAGCATTTTATATAAGCTGCATATTTTTCACTTTTAATGGAATGGAAAATCACACAGTGTATGCAGTACTTTTTATGTGAAACTTTGGTAAATATTGTCTTACCATATCCGCCCTCTCACTACATTTTTCTTAACCGCTTAAATTTTCATAAAATTCTCCGCTTCAGCCTTCAAATTGCAGTAATTAAATTTAGAAAGTACTTGAAAGTACTTGATTGAACGAACGCGTTTTCATACTTTCAACAACAATATAAGAAATACCGCTCTCCAATTTTTCCTCTCTCAAAGCCTTCGCAGGCAATCAAACTCAAAAGCCCACCTGCACAATTCATATTTACACATTCCCGGTCACTGGCTAACGTCTCATAAGGTGTCCACTTTATCGCAGCCAATATCGACAAGCTCGCGGTATCGTTGCTCAATCGCCGCGGCGATGAAAAAAAAAAGAGTCGACCCAGATTCGATCATTTAAGCTTGGAGATCGCAATCGATCGAATGCCGCGAACAAGCGCTCGACGCGGCAATGCGAAGCTCGTGTACCGGCCATTTGCCCCGGTATAAAAGAAGGTGCGGGCTATTTTACGACCTCGCGGCGCGCCGCGTGTTGCCGCGCGTCGCAGCGGGAGAATCAAGCGCGTTTCCCCGCAGCCGCGCCGCGGGGTGAGAATAATTGCAATAGGCATTAGATGCACTTTTTTCTCTCTCTCTCGCTCTTTTATACACCTAGGATTATTGCGACTTGATGGGCCTTTCGTCTTATAACGCGGAATTCCTCCATCGTTTATAAGCCGTCGGTCACGCAGTGTTATTGCGTCATAACTTTTACACTGCGATCTATTAAAATTCTTTTTTCCTTTTATTTTTTAAAAAAAAGCTTCGCCTTCTCGCGTTTCACGCTGAAAGAAATATGCGCGCGTTTGAAGCAGCTGCGGATCCCCCGGACGCATTCGAATGGCTGAATCGCTCCGTTTCGAAAAAGGTTACAACCATGGAGTAACTTTACAAATGTACCATAAGTAACTTTACAATGAACTTTTAATATATTTAGTAAAAAATTGTAAAACACGATTATTAAATAAAAAAAATTACTACAAACTACAAACACTCCAATCAAAATCTGTCGTGGTTTTCACACTGCTTCACGCATTGAGTGTATCCATCAAAGCTTGAATTCGATTCCTGATCTTTACAGACATTTTTTTACCTCAGCTTTTTTCTTACAACTTACTACCATTAGGATAACGATTCAATTAATTATAAAAAATACTCATAGAAAAATTAAATTCTTACAATCCAGGTATCAAATTTCATGAATATTAAAATGAATTATCCCTCAGTAATGCGCTAGCTATCTTCCTGCATTGCGATCTTTCTAGGCTGTGGGACATGCATAACAAGAGAGAGAGAGAGGCAAGGCTGAACTTCATTAGCGCGTGCTGGTTGCAAAATAAAGGGAGCCGACCTTTTACAGTGCGGGAGAAAAAACATAAACGCGCGTCTACTCGCTTTCTCTCGGTGAGGACAAAAAGCCGCGCCGCGGTCGCACAAGCGAAATGCGCAAGCCGGGGGGTAGAGGGGGGCTCGTCATTCACGGCCCGTGGATTTATTCGACTGCTCCGGCGCGTAACGAAGGGAGTAAGTTTCATTGAGGCGCGCGTCGCTATGGTTCTTTTTCGCTCGCGCGTTTGTTTCCGCACTTTTGTAGCGACGCGTCGCATTGAAATCGCGAAAAAAAAAAATAGCGACGAGGCGCAGCCAAGGTTTCGCGAGAACGGGATCTGCTGAAAATATGTTTGCTAATTAGCGCGTCGGTGATTCTACGAACCGTGATGCGAACGAGTGTGGGTGACATTTTGAAATGGAGCTGGAGAATTTTTTTTTTATTTCTTTGGAGATGAAATGCAGGATGTTGTATACCCCGAGGTGAGCTTGAATATTTTTGTGTAGGGATCTCCATTCACCTGGGTTTAAAATAGTTGCATGTCATTTAGGGAGAAATGTGTTTTTTTTTCTTAATTGCATGCTGCTGTGTATCAAGCAGTGTCGCAATTGCGAAATCATTTGTGCTCATTGCAGGCCGCTCGTGCGAGAATTTCACGATTAGATTACCTTTCCTGGAATCATTATATATACCCTTATCGTTGAAAAATCATCTTACATACTCCTACGTTTACTGCAAAATCAATGCAATCAGATCAATTACTCGACGTTACGAAAACTATTGCAATATTTATGTTCTCCTCTCTAAGAAACTATTATCCGGACGTACTAACGACCGCATCATAGAAAAAAAAAATCTCCAGCAGAACTGTGGAAAATTATGTCGCCATTGTCTCGATCGAATAAACGAGTCGAGGGGGAGCAATCGATGCAGGACGTCGATTTTCAAAACGGGTTAATTGCCTCGTCGTATCGGCACGCAGAAGGCACTCGTCCGCGCGTTTTATTCGCTCGGCGGATTGATGATGCGCCTCTCTCATATCTCCCGAGCAAATAACGTGTTATTCACAAATAGCGCGCGCTGGTTTGTCTCTCATTCGGCGGATGATCGACTAAATTTTTTTTTTATCTCGAGCCGCGAATCGTCGTTTTATCGAAGTCCGCGGAGGTCGTGGAAGAAGTTTGTTGGCTCGGAAAAAAGGGGGGGAGAATCGAGTTTGTCGAGGAACATCCAATTTTCTCGGGGACTAAAAGCTTTGAAATAAAAGCGGCCGGGGCGGCCTCGCGGGCCTTTTAAGACACACCTAAAACTCAATTTAAATCTCCGCCTCGCAGCCCCCGAGACTCTGCGACGCGAACTCTGTAAACTGAACGTGCATGCTGCACCGCGCGGCGGAGGCTTTCAATCGCAGCCGCCTTATTCGCCCTCTCTCCCCTCCTTCTCGGCCTCCCTCGGCTGCCGGTGTGGATGCACCGAGTATAAAATGTAAGGGGCCGTTCACAGTGGCGTATTTCGCATAAATGCATTTTTTTAATAACTTACAGTTTCTTCGGGTAGGTATTTAATTTTCTTCGGTGATATGAAAAATTGAGACATTAGATATGGAAATTTGTTTGTCGTTGTGAAATTTCGATTAATAGACTGCTTGTTTGCAAAAGAAAGCTTGAGTACAGAGTATAACTGGTACAATTTATCGCCAGGTAGACTCTAAGATATCCCTCCTGACAATGAATCTTTTCTTTTTTTATATTAATGATTACAAAAAAAAACATGTAATCATTTAAAAAAAATTTAATTATTATTTTAATCCAACGTTACTCAATAAAAAAAATCCAACGTCATTATAATTACATAAAATAATAACCACTTGACTTATTAAATTTTTCCTTCTCTCTATAGCTTATTACTAAATTTAGTTGTAATTGCATTTTCTTCCGTGAAATTCGTTATATATTAATCCTTTTTAAGTTTCGAACCAAAGTTCAATTAAACATCTCAATCACCGGGCAACGTAATCCAGCAATCCCGGCTCGACCGCAAACCAGCACTCATTTTTTTTCCACCGAAGAGAATCCATTCACCGAGCGGAGCTGAATCGCGTCCGCGGCCCATTGTGAGCGGCGCCTAAAGCCACCCGCGCTCGTATATACGCCGATGCTGACCTACTGACACGATCCTGTGACGTCACGGGAAGCCCGGCGCTGGCGTAGAAGCGCGCGGGGGAGGGAGGACTACGCCACCTCCGCTCCCGCCGCCCCTCAACCCCTCCGCCTCTCGTCGTCGCTTCGCTCCGTTTCGCTGGCGCGGGGGCTGACCTGCACCCCGAGCCCGCGTATACGCGCGACCGCCGACCGAGGAGCCGTGCTTCGGCGTATACACGTACACCCGTATGTATAAGGCTGGTTTGTTCCGCGAAACTCGATGCGACGCCGCTGAAAATTTTACGCCGTCGAGCGCAACCCCGCGCAACGTCGCTACCGCCCTTTTTTAATTGACTTCGCCGTGTACGTTTGCTCGCTTTCGTAATTGCGTTAGCTTAATGTGATTTTTTTTCCTTGATATTTTTTTCGCCGTCGTTTTGAGCTCTGTCTTATTTTTGCCGCTCGCAAAAATTATTTGGAATTACGGAAAATTGAATTTTTTACGACTTGAAATTTCTCCTTCGCCGTGCGGTTTATCCGGTTACCGTAAAGGCTTTCGCGTTCGCTACGGCAAACACGATTTTGCGTTGGAATTTTTCTAACGTAGCTTATATCTACTCCAACAGAAATTGTCTCTTGTAGCGAAGGAATTTTCGCGGTTCTAGGCGCAAAAAATATTAAATCCTCGAACAGTCGTGAAGAGTATAAGCAGAGAGCGCATCTCGAAAAACCTAAGTAAAAATAAGGAGAATTAAAACCTGCTCTTATACGAGGATCCACGTAAAGCGAAGCGGGAGATAAAAGGATATGACACGGGGGAGGGTAAACTTTTCCTTTTCTACATTAATCAACTTGATGAATGCAGATTAGCTGGAGCCCCAGCGATGATGATAAACGCGCTCGAGCGTTTGTCTCTCTCTCTATCTTTGGCTCTGTTACTCGCGGCCTTGTTTTGAGTTTAAGACGCGCGCCCTTTCTCCGGCTGATTATAAATCGAGTGCCTCCGCTGCTCAGCCAGGATTTGCTCGAGCTGCTGCACTTATTTTTCCTCTCCTTTAAAATTTCCGCAATGCATTCGGGGATTAAGTAATTGTGCCACTTTAATCGCCTCCATTGTTGGGGATGGTTTTTGTTTCAAGAAGGGGGGCTGGACTTGAACGAGAAATAATGGCTCCGAGCACTCATAAACGGAGATACTTAATTTTCCGGGATTTCGCGGAATTAGCGGCTGCGCGCGTAAACGAAATTTAATTGCGGGATCGGCGCGGTTATAATCTTTTCACACGCGACGATTGACCCATTGCAGCCGAGGAAGTAATTTATCCGCGCGAAAAAGCTGGAATATTCAGGAAACAAGGTTGATTTAACAAAGAGCGCGAAAGTTAATTATCGGATGGTCATGATTCTTTTCCGCTCGCTCGGCCGCGGACTTGCTCTCGCTTCATTGTTACTCCCCCCGAAGAATTATCGATAGCAGTTTCTTTACGACATTAATCTGGAGGTCGTTTCTCGCGTCCATTCAACATTATCTCTAACCTACATACTTTTTCGAATGAAACCTCAGCAGCCCCGCGCGCGCGAAGCTGAAAGGGGAAGGAACGGGATAAGCTCCCCATTTTTTCTCCTCCCTTCGAAGGCACCGTTGAAAAAAGTATATATCGATACTATACCAATCCGCGGCGCCATTCACGCGGTTCTCGCGACTATCCGACGGTGTGCAAGTCGAGCTTTTTGTCCTCCCCGAGCCGCCGTCCCCCTTGGTCAAAATTTCCATCTGCGCCTCACACAAACACACCCAGGTACACTCGCAGTCGCACGCACACCACTACGTAAAGCTCATCGTTCGGCCACCCACCACCGGAGGAAGGCGACCTAACCCAAAATCAAGCAGAGGAAGAATATCACCGGGAGCTCGCGAACCATGCGGAGGTCCAAGAGCTCGCTCGCGATCGCCGTCGGCTAGAGTGAGAGGAGGCAGAGCGCGGGGAGACAGAGCGAGAGAGAAGGAGAGAGGTAGAGGGCCAATCGATTTTTCACGAAGCGAGAGGAGCCAGAGAAGGGGAGAAAGAGAGAAGAGGAGGCGAATTAGCGGCCGGCGGAATTGAAAAATCCCCGACGCGCGAGCCGCCGCGAGCTACGGGTAAGAAATGAAAGGGAGCCGATTCGGCCGAGGATTTTTCGCGAGAACGGAGGGATCGGGATTTTCCGCGAGGCCAATGCCCTCCGCCTGCACCCGCGCGGCGGCCTCTTTCCCGTCGAGGTTAGGCGAGATCGCGAAAAAAAAGCTCGCTTTCGTTCAACGCCGCCACTTTTTTCCTGTTTATTTACCCCCGCGAGCGAGGGCGAGGTTAGGTGTCCACTATTTTGTTTACTGTCATCGCTCCCACATGTACCTACGGTGACGCTTTGAAGGAAAAAGAAGCGTCCGATGAAACGCGGGGTGGGCAGAGGTGGTTAAAAGGCGAGAGGAAGATTAAGAGGCGGCGCGCGAGGAGAGAGAACGCGAGCGGTGCAGCGGGGCGATCCCGGCGGAATCTTAATCCGCGATTCGTCATGAATTCATTCATGAAAATCCCTCCCGCCTCGAGACCGCCCCCACTCACACTGTGCACTTTTCAGCGCTGCGGACGCGGGCAGATCGATCGATCGCATAACGTCGCTCCCGGATTATCGGCCGGCGAGCGTGAGCAGCTCTCCCGGCGCGGCTTGGACTCTATGTTTCGGACGGGCGCGCGCGTCCGGACCAGCAGCAGGCCGCGCGTCACCGATTGGATTCCTAAGGTCCTATATACGCTTTTCCTTCTTTCCTTGCTTCTTTCTTACTTTCCTTGGTACGACGTTTTTTCTTTCCTGCCGGCGGTATACTTACCACAATGGCCCGTCGGGAGAGCCCCGGGGCTCCGGCCAATTGGACGGATAACGTTTCTCATTGTGCCTCGTATATTTTCAAATCTTAGATTTCACGAGGATTCCCTGTATCCCCTTTTATTTCGGGATTCGTTTCGGTATTAAATACGTAATTAATTGTATCAATTTCAAACTATTGCATTTCTGTTGGTTTTAATTAATTAATAATGTATATCATATAAATTGACTTTGATAACTTTATACTAAAGCTCGAAATAAAATAAATAGAATTCCGATATTTATTTAATTATACCCGTTCAATAATGCTACTCATCTAAAATTAAGTATTACGTTCTATTGGTTTATTCATTATTAATATTATAAGAAATAAATCTAAAAATTTAAATCAGAATAATATTTGTCAGTAAAAGATATTCCCTTAATGATTATTAATAAGGGGAATTAATATTTTTATTCCAATTTTTATACTAACCTTTTCACACGTTTTGAAATGCATAATAAAAATAATTATCAAATATTATAATACAGAACTAAACACCTAAACCCATCAAACTAGAAAAATGAAAATGGATACATTAATACCCATTCCTCGCATTAATTATGCACTTGGTAACTGTCGCAAGGACTCCGGTCGTAAAAAGCACCCAACTCGCGACTCGACCCAAGATCAAGTGGCCGTGCGCTCTCGCGTCGTCGATCGGGGGTGGGCGGGAAAAGCCGCGGCCAAGTCCGCGTCGACGGGCTCTGCCAAATGGGTCAGCCTCCCTTAGCCGCGAAAATCCGCGCGAAGGTTGCGACCCTGGCCGGCGCGCTCGGACTTACGTAAAAGTGCGCGGCGCCGCGGAGCCCCTAACCGAATTACACGGAGGAATTCGCGCCGCGGCGCCGTCCTCGAATTATGCTCGACATTAACCTTGGCTCGCGCCAGCCGTGACTCGACTCGCGGAATGCGTCCCCGATTTCAAGTGGATTAAGCCGAGATTCGTTCGCCGCCGGCGCTTTTGTCTCCCCGCGCCCGCGGCGCTTTATTTTTCCGCGGAGGCCTCTGACGGGAGGGGACGCGCGGAAAGCGGATTTGCCACCCCCGAGGAGCCAGACGACTCGGCGCCGCATCAAGGAGAGCCGTGGGTTACGTCGAGGGGACTTGTTTCATTGACGATTTATCCTTCGAATTTTGAAGTCTTTGAAAAAGCCTTGATTCGAGCGTTTCCGATCTTTTCATTTTTATTTGGTTTGTGCATTTGGTATTTTAGAGGGAAGTGTAAATTTTAGAGGGTATTTTATAACAAAAAAATGCTCGGGAACAATGGAAACATCCGTAGACACAGCGAAAATGCCGCGAGCATCCGAGGGCCGCGAACTACGTCCAACTCGAACACTGCATCGCCATTTTCCCTTGAATACTTCTCTTTTACGGCCACCAAACTCCCAACAATTTCTGCACTCCCCGGCTTCTAAACACAAACAAAAGTCCGCGAAATACTAATGAACGGTTGCGAACGACAACGATGTAGGGCGCGCGCGAGATTCTAGATTACACAACTTATGGCCACAAACGATAATTTATTAAAAATAAATTTAAAAATTTATTTCTTTTTTCCCGACAAAAAGCTTACCGCAATTTAGCAGCTTAAAAATGTAAGCTCCTATCTTTTTAAATTCGTAAAAATAAATGTTACAATGTTTTAGACAAACTTTATGTTCGTAATAAAACTTTTTTAAAAATAATCAGAATTTCTGAAACAAGATAAAATGGACGGTTGTTTACATTTTCATTGCTTTTCTCAACTTTACAAAAGAAAATTAATTTTCATACGTCATACTTTCTCGAAGAGTAGATAAAGTTGTATCACACCAAGTCGATCAGAAACCGAAAGCATCAATCGATAAAAATGATACAACCACTAGCAAGTGAAAATTCAACCGCATACCTGGACAAAACGAAGCACAGTCATTGAACATCGGCGTTCGTCCCTCTAGATGCTGTTCCTCTGGTCAAGGGAGCCGGTGGCGGGGGCGGTGGCGGCGGGGCCGCGGGCTGGTCCGTGGTTCGCGTGGTTCGCCACGGCGGTGCTGCTCTGGCGTTGTCGCCGGCGCATCGCTAAAGCCATGCTGGACGCGAGCTCGCCGCTGAGGCTGCTGCGTCGCAAGCGCACGGCCAACACCGCCAGCCTCGTCGTGTCCAAGGCCCACCACCACCACCACCATCATCTCGGCCGCAGGCATCAGCAGCAGAAGCCCTCCAGCGCTCCCGTCAACTCCGCCGAACACCGACGGGCTTGCCATCAACATAATGTAAGATCCTTCGTTTTACGTTGCGAGTTTGTCGTTACTTTAAGATTATGTCATTACTTTTTTGGGAATTTAACAGAAAAGGTTATCTGTATAAAAGATTTTGAGAATTTTTTTATAAATAGATGGAAATGATGGGATTTATTGAGATGTTAAAAAAGTGGAATATGAATTCACGTATTTGCTATTGATTTTTTCGAAGTGGCACGTAATATTTATGTTTATGTTTAATTATATTATTTAATTTTGTTTATGTTTAATTATATTTAATTATACTATTTATGTTTAATGTGTGGCAGTTCAATATTCTTAATTAATTTAATAGATTATGACGTCTTCAGCTAAAAGAATGGCAACTAAAACAATATAAGTAGTAACAGTCGGATACTGCAAGCCATCTACATTTTCAATCTATTCTCTAAAGGCTACAAGAGCGACATTTGTTCAAATATTTAAATTAAACGTTCAAACTTATTATTATATATGACCAATTCTCTAAAAATGTTACAAATTTTTGCCTGCATGCCATAGTAATTAATGCCTCTTTTTCAGTGGAAAATGTTAATATCACCCAATTTATTATTTTACTCCCTTCCTTAAATCTTGATTTTATTAAAAATATTAATGATTTTCTTTACAAAATTTCCACAGAGGTAGCATGTAAAATGATTGTACTTTTCGAAAAAACACCACCTGAATTATAAAAAAGCTTCAAATTTAAAAATAAAAATTTCAGAAGCAGTCAGTGTCTTACCGTACCCGTCTGTTTCTACTTCCCCTTATAAAACGAGTTGCTGAAATAAAATCAACTTTCATAAGATACATTTAGTTGTTTAATTACAAAAATTTTATTTCATATTCTTTATGAATAAATGTGTACTTCACTTATAAGTCCACACTTGTAGAGAATTACACTAGTCGCAAGCTTTTATTTATTTTTAAATGTAAAACGCTATCGTTTGAAAATCCGACAATACTATCGTTTAATCACTTACCCGCAAACGCAATGCAGAAGTACACGCAGCACGGGGTGAGCACGGGTCACCATCAGCAGCAGAAGCCGCATTCGTCGCGGCGGGACGTCGGCAGCAATGCGAGGAGCGCGTCGAGGCCGCGGCTGAAGCGCCTGCACGCGGGCGACGGTCCGCACATGACGAGCGCCGCCCGCAAGCTCACCGCCAACTCGAGCTGCACCCAGATCAGCCAGCAGCTCTACTGCCGGATGACGAGGAGCGGCCGCGTCTACGGCAAATATCCCAATAAACAGCTGACCGTCAAGTTGTAACTTTCGGCTTTTCCTCCTGTGATTATTAAATTTTTATTGTTTTGTGTGTCAATCATTTAAAATTATCTTGTTATGTGATTCGCGTGAAACTTAACTGCATACACGTGTCTAGGTTTAAATGAAATGTATACTGCAGTCTTGGAAAAAACGAGATCATTTATTGTATTGTCTTTTGAATGTTGTACGGTTATCGTAGTATAAAATTAAGGACGAGAACGAGCTGATCTTTTTTGTTAAATGAGAATTAGAAGAGAATTTAAAACTAATTATTGTGTTGATCGTCAAAATAAAAGTACAAAACATCGAATTTTCTTTTGATTGTCTCGAACTGTTTACTCGTCTGATATTTGGATTTCTTTTATTCTTGAGTAATATTAGCTAGTCGTGATATCTGGTTTCGATGAAGTATCTTGTAGATAATAAAACGACGTCTCTTTGAAAAAATGCACTTCATCATCGAGTCCTGGAATAAGTACTTTGATGCTGAAGTCAGTAAATCACGAGAGATTATTTCTTTCTATGTATGCATTTTTGAGATACTAAAAGCACGATCAATTAATTTTTGTGTCACTGAATATCTGGACGAGTCTTTTTGTATCTTCGAAAGTCTTCCAAACTATCGAGTCATTCACATAAAATATTGTTTATACCCTCGGTGCATCGTCATCATTTGCTAGTCAAAATATGTTCAAGATGCGTTCTGAAGCGAAACAAAAGAAGAGTGCGCAATTTAAATATCTTTTCTTCTTTAAAAAGAAGCATTACGCAGTGGAACCATTAGGATTCTTAGTGATCACTGATGCTTGGTGAAAAGTTAAGTTTTCGTAAGCACAATAACTATTAATATTGTTAATGAAACGTTAACTTTTGACTATACAAGGATCATCTGTAGAAAAGTAATTTGATATTAATTGTTTGCCAAGTACGTACTTTACTGTTTGAATCATCGTAAAGAAATTTAAGAATCCATTCGGCAGACACGTCTTCGTTAAATCTGACAGTAATTGAGCCGTATATTCGACTCAACTATAAAACACGAGTTTTCACGTGTTTATACTTTATCAACGATAAAACTCGCGCCACATTGCAGCTCGACAAATCTTCTTAGATGATAACTTCCCTAATACTTATAAACGCGAAATTTATTCACCCGTCTCGATTATACAAAAAACTTAAAAAATTCAGATAAGACAAAATTTTCCGGTACAACCACTCAGCGGATCGTTGATCTATCCATCCGATAGCAACATACTTGAACGTACTCCCGCAAAAGTACACACGTAAATTATCCGCTCCTTAGCTGCAGGAAGAGCACGCGGTGCTCTCCCAATCAGTATCAAAATAATTTGCCGCCACTTGGCGCCGGCGCTTGAAACTTCTTAATCGAGTTTACAGGAAGGAGGATCGAGTTGGCGCCACGCTGGCGAGTCCGAAGGCCGGTCCGCGCTCTCTCAATCGCGTGCGCGCGCCCAGCCGAAAGCCCCGGGAAGGTCGGACGAGCGGCTCCTTTTCGGCGGGACCCCCTTCCCCTTTTTCGGCGATCGATCCTCCACCTGAGCGAGCACTTCTGCTCGCGTGTGCACTGTCACGGTCTCGGACGCGGCTTCCTAGCGCGTCGACTTGACCACCAGCGGATCTCGCTTCCTCGTACGAATTGGCTCGAGACCCTTTCTTGTTTGTTTATTCTGCAAATTACCCGAGGATCGCTTGTTTCACTGGGAGAAGATTTTTATTATGATTTCACACACAAAATCTTTAAGAAAAAAGTTACATTAAATTTTATCAGTTTATTAATTGCCATTTATTTTTTAAAATTTGAACATGTTACGCAGTTGTAGTAGTAACAGACGAGTTTGGCAAGACTGCTGGTATCCATTAAATTACTTAAATGTGTGCTAATTTAATTTATAGAAATATTTGGTTTGGCCGTTGGCATTCGCCGGAAGCCGTGCACCGTCGCCGCTAATTTGACGCGATCGAAGGAAAACAGCGAGGGGTGCGCGAAGCGGGAAGCGACGCACCGCCGATCCGCCGTTATAGCCGCGGCACTCTTATCGCACGCTCACCGGCGGCAAAATCAATAAGCCCTCGCTCTCTTGCACTTGAAGGGTCTAGGACGGTCGACTAGCCGTGGCTGCTAGCCTTCGGTCCCCGCGTCCGTGTTTGCTGATCCTGTTAGCCGTATGGGCCGATTGATCGACTCCGTCGATGACGGAGAGCGAGGGGGTAAGGGGACAGGGGAAAACGGTACATCCGCGATACCAAACACGATTATCGAATTACGCTCGGGGTACGCCCCGGCAAAATAACCCCGTCGACCGTGAAGTCGCCGAGGCTCGGGCTCTCCCCGATACCCACGGCGCGCGAGACACAGGGACTCGTTTATTGCGTTAGCGCCGGGGCTACAAAGGGAATTTCGATCGGCGCTCTACGGCCAACGCTGCGACGGGCTGATGAAATTTTTCCAGGGCTAATGAGGTCGCTGATGAGTTTTCAAGCTACCGATTTTTCTTTATTTTTACGCGGTGTTAATCGATTTTCTTTATAGCTTGGACGTTTATTGTGGTAAGGTTTCATTTTATTTTTATTTTAAATAATGAGGTGCGTGAAATATTTGTAAAGATTATATTGTACTTCATGTTCGGTATAAAGTGTATAAGATAGAATGATCGAGAAAATTGAAAAACTAATCAGATATAGATATTGGGTTATAAACCAGGACCAGATTAATAGTTATCTTTATCATTCCTTTTACTTTCAATTTTCGATTGTCTTATTTACCATGCACAAATTAATATATCACATTGAAATTAAAGTGAATTTCTATGGTCATTTTAAGCGATGAGTCGTTTTAACTGAATTTAGAATTCTGTTAGCCAACGATAAATCTTTTATTATCTTTTTATTGTCTGAAATTTTTAATAAATTTTTTATTCTATTTTTACGATTTACTGCTATAGAATATCAAAACCGCAGTATCGAATTTATTCCACTACAGATAGTACCTTGAGTATCGAATTATCTTTGCTATTCGCATTCTATTCAAGGATAATAACTCGATTTCTTCCTGCTGGCTTTTTTCCAAAAAAATATCGTCTTATTCTCCGCTTTTTTCTAGAAAAAGGAGGAAATATAAAGTAGAAATATAAAAAGCTATACTTCCCCCGTCTATATATCATCCTATATTCGTGGAAAAAAAATGATTACCCAATCTCTCATAAGGCGAAAAAAAAATCTAGTCATCAACGTGAAGTTCTTTCGCCTCGCTCCGTCCCGGCGGCGCCCATAGAGCCCGGTTAAAAGGGGGGATGGCACAATGAGTCTGTGCAACTTTCATATCAGCGATGTGCCAATTTTCGTGGCATAATGCAGCCGGCGGCGTCGCTCCCACTTTCCCAGCGGGGCGAGTGCGTATATCGGACGCGCGCGCGAACAAACTGTGCCAAATTTAGAAGAGACCGAGTTCGCTGCAGAGCGGCGTGTACACACGTCGTCGCTTGTTGATTTTTCCCTTCGACAACGACGTATCGTCGACGCGCGACCCCGCGCCCCGAAACTTTCCACCCCGCGCTCTCCGGCTAATGAATGTTTATTCTGAACGTTACGCCGCGTACGCCTAATTAACGTATTTTCGAACGTCACCGGCCAGTGGAGAGCGGGATTTGACAAAGGCAATTTTTTGTTCACGTGCCCGTCCCGGGAATTTTTTTTTAATTATTCGCGTGGATGAATGATGTGTAATTTTTTAAATTGCTTCCAGGGCGCTCGTTAGCTGCGTTATTTACGCTAGGCGTCCCCCGGATTTATTTTTTGTGTTTTCGTCGAAAGTTTTAATGGCTGTTCGAAAAGAGTTTCGGGCTTCATGGAAATTCACCCGCTAATCTTCGCGCTCTGCTAATGGAATTATGAACGGCATTAAAATGTAAATTGAGTGAGCTGTGGAGGAAAAATTCTTGGAAGTGTAATGTTTCTGATAAGTACGTAGTTAGGACTGCGGATTTTATGAAATTAAAAAGTAAATTTAAGTTTTTAAATGATAAAAGATGATCTAATAATTTGAGTGTCGTCTGATCAACGTAGTCAACGCAGGGGGCCTCGCGGGACTTTGGGCATGGCGAGATGGCGGCCGTTGCCGTCCTTGGTCTTACCGAAATGACCTTTTCTACTTATACTTGAAATCTGAGAAAAGGCCGAGCCGTCATTCAATTAAACTCCTCTTTTCCCTCCCCGTAATTGGAGTTTGCAAAAATTAATTTACACGACCGCCTAGACGTCAAAAACCTATACCCTGCCACTAACCCCTCGATCCCAAATTGTCGCCCTAACGACACGGCCGTCGCCATCAATTAGAGCAACAGCGTGAGATTTTCGATTCGACCGTTCTCGGCGCGGCGTATCACTCACCCGCCGTGCGCTAATCGGAAAATTTGCATTCGGCTGACGTGTGCAGTTGCTATATAAGGCAACGGAACAATGGAATCGCCCTGTTTTATTTGCGAATGCGCAGCGTGCGTCTATACCTTTCGTTCAACCACCCCCTGAATATTTATGCATTTTTGCGCGCGGGGCGCTTTCAATTTTGTTGACACCCAGGGTTTGATTAAACGCGGGAATCGCATGTATGTGTGATTGGTGAAATTATTGCTGCACTTGATACGCCGAGTGTTGTTGCTTTAAAAGTATTGAAATAATGCAAGAGATACTTAAAAGATGCAAAAATCAAGCTACTGCCTACTTCTTTTGATTAAAAATAATTCTTAATAAATTAATTGTTATTTAACACTTCAAGTACTTTTTAATTCTATGCTAATTTTTATTTACTTTTTCCAGACATTCAGATATCAATAAAAATTTTAATTGCTACAAAGAAAAAAACAAGTCATATGGCGAAATAAATGTACCTCAACGATCTCTTAACGATTATATTATTTCGCAATCATTCAAAATACTTTTCAACTTTTCGCCGCATAAGTCAAGAGAAAAAGAGAAACGAAAAAATTCCCTCCGCGATTCAATCAAGTCGCTCACTGCATTGTCGGACTTATTAATCCTCGTTCGACGGCGCGCGCCAGGCCCGTTTTTTGCGAACTTTGAGCGACACATCTCGTTAAAAGGCCGACACCAGCGCGCGGCCTGGCGTCAGCGCGCTCGACATCGAGTTCGCGCGAATGAAAAAGCGCGACATATGGCCCGTCGCAATTTTCGACGAGTCAATCGGCCAAGTTCCCAGAGGAGAGAGAAAAAAAAAGTGGTCGACGGTGGTGGGGGCGGAAAACGAAGTCGAACGATGATAAAGACTACAGCGGCGAACGAGAGTAGGGGGCGGCTTTCCCGCGCACCTCGTCGAGGCGTCATTAGCGCGGAGACAACGCCTCGTGATACGGCCGACTTCTCCCTCGAAGTTTTCCCATTATTCAGTGCGGAAGGAGACTCCTGCTCGTACATCCGCGCCCGCTCGAACTTTCCCCCCGGAGAGGCGAGTGGGTGTACTCCTCGTACATTTTCCCGAAATAGGCCCGCCGGTGCAGGAATTAACGCCCGCCGAAACGTGCTTATCGAAATTTTCAACGACGACGAGGACGGAAAATCAATATCGGCATCATGAAAGAGTGCCAGACCGACGAATGCGGATAGTACGCTTCCTTTTCACGCAACAGGATTGTTATGTCGCCAGCGATGATTAAAATCCGAGCTTCGTTAGTCGCGACGAGGGAAGAAATTAGCGTACAAAGATAAAGAGTTTCACGAAAGGAGGGCAATAATTGGGACGAATTCTCGACGCGAGTCGTTATCTCGCAACGGGCGGAACTGGCGCTTCGGGTGGCGCTAATAAAAGAAGCGCCCTGGCCGCGTGCGCGAAGCCGATGGAGTGATTCATCGCCAGATTGTGCGGTTCCGGAATGAGAGCCCGTCTATCCATCATTAGTCACGATCTTATTCAAGGAGATACCACGTGACTGCTTGTCGTCAAATATAAGAGTCTTCTTCGTTATACGTAACTCCTTCCTCCTGTGTCTCTGTTACACCTTTTTTTGTTCGTCGTGATGGATATACGTGTGTACACTTTGTTGTACGTGCTTTTTCGAGATTGATTTTTTCGTACGACTGGCTGCGTGCTCGGTGGAACGATGACTCGAGCACTTTTATGTATCTTCATCAGCAGAGCCGAATATTCCATTTGAACGAGAAAAAGAAATTATCGTGTGTGTCAATTGTGACCTGAAGATTCACAGTAAGGAAAAAACGAGATAAAATTCTCCAGTGAAATTTCGGAAACTTTCGGGGCGATCCAAGTAGGTGGCGAAGGCATTGGCGCACTATTGATTTTGGCACGGGGACACCCTTTGAAGTGTCGGCCTTTTAACTACGTAAAAGCGGGATGGAGAGAGAAAGAGGAGAGGAGGAGAGTTTGCGTGGGCGTATAATCGGCATAGTGGTCCGTAGCACGTCGTCCATCGGCTCGCTGGCGCGCCACATTTATTCGATAAAAACGGTAATGCAGGCCTACCTCCCTCCCACCTGTGAAAGAGATGCACACGAGCGATCGACCTTTTTTTTATCCAGCGTAAGGAACGAAGCGTGAAACCAGGCGCTATTTGAATGCAGCACTGGCTCGTCGAGGCGTGTGTAAAAAATTGTTTATCGGACTCGGGAGTAATGAGGGAAGCTGTCCGTGCATTTCTATTCTTTTTTTTTCACGTATCGGCTAATAAAACGATCTAGCGGCCTATACTGCAGCGCGAGACTGTACGGAATCCGGAATATTGTACTGCGAGCTTTTGTTATTCACCGACGTGGAAGAATCCGTTAATTCTTCGTTATTAAAGGATCATTTAAAAAAAAGAAAAAAGATGCGGATAATCGATTTTTATTATTTGCCCGGAACCGACGGTATTTCCGGTCGCGCGGTTGACTTAATGCAAAAGGATAGCGAGAAGTAAGCGAAATCGAGGAATATCTCGAGGATTAAGATATTTTTTATTGAGAAATCAGCCGGTATGACTCCATTGAAAATCGAGGAAGGAGAGGAGAGAGGAGAGCTGATCCTCGCCGAGGAGGGACTGGTGGGCTAAGGAAAAAGGGTCGCCACTGTCCACGGCAGCGCACATATAAATTCCGCCTCGTCAGCCGCAGCTCCGGAAAAAAAAGCGGAGTCGTGGTCGGTGGCTCGCGTGGCCCGGCGCCCACCGCCCCGCTCACCTAGAAAGAGCGAAAGACGAAAATTCCGGAGAGTCCGCTCTGTGCTTTTATTCGAGCGATCGTCGGCTTTTCATCACGGTGGGGTTGGACTTTCTGTATAGTTTCAAAATTGCGTTATAAAATTTTACTCGTAAAAGTGAGTTAAACTACTGTGATAGTTTTATTTTTGGATAAACGAGTGACAGTTATATCGCCAATTTGATAGAAATGAAAAGTTAATTTAAGAAAGAATTTATAGCTATCAGTGACAGATTTAAAAGTCTGTTACAGAATTACAAAATTTTCGATTAACCACTGTCTTACTATAATTGGCTGTTACTACTGAAATTGATCATCTAAAAAATATCTTTTATTACAGTAGTGATTTGTACCAAATCACGCGCAGTCTTAAATTTCTGTATAAAATTAAATAATAAATTTAATAAAAAATGAATTTAATGGAACTGATTGTTAAATGTTTTCCTGACAAAGTAATGTCAAATTTTTACTGTAGGAAATATTTCTAGTGATATGTCTTACAATCAATGTCTGTTACCACTGGACTGTATTTTAAAAGTCTCTATCTACTGCGTAGATTGATAACGAAATGTGAAATTCTTGATTAGGAATGTAAATCATACTAGCATCGATTTTATCTTAAAATTTTTACTTGATTTGTTAAATTAATTAAACACTTGACAGAGTAACATTTTCAAAAATCTATTTTAGATTTTAAATAATAAAGAAAATGTCGATGTCGATGTAGTAGACCCGTAACCACGAATTTAACATTCCCTTAAATGTGTAAAATGTAATCTTAACGATCCTTATCATTTTCACGTAGACATTTTTTCCGGAGTAGCTGGCCGTTCTGTGCAGGTGCGAACGGTCTCGATCTTTTTCCACTGCTGCGCCCGGGACGCGGAATAATTGAATCGACTGGCGGCGACCGCGGACCCTTGGCCCCTTATCTGGCTACCGGTGCATTTTCTAAAGTACTTCCGCTTTTATCGCGATCTCGCGCCCCCTCCTCACGTGACCCGCCGCCGGCAGAAGGACGAACGGACGAAATGTTTTCGCCGCGAATTCAAATGCCCTGACCTTCTGCCTCTTTCTGCTTCGCGCTTCGTTTCGCCACGGTCGATGTAAAAGCCGTTAAATTAGCTTTCCGGCGCACTTATAACCCCTCCACCCTCCCTCCTCGACCGATGTTTCGTTTCTTTTGCCGTATCTTGATGTGCATGCATTGCCGAGTGGATTTACGATGCTTTTGAACGGGTACTTCTGGAAATGAGCACTGTTTGAGTAAGTGCATTTGTCGAAGCTGTAAAATTTAAGAGAATACTTGGCGAATTGATGGCGACCTTCATTGGAATGGAACGTGTAATTTGATTTAAGCATTTGACTCTAGTTTAGTAAGAAAAATAGTTTCTGTGTGAGATGGTGTCTTACCGTACACGACTGTTTCTACTTATATTCTGTGTGAGATGGTGTCTTGCCGTACACGACTGTTTCTACTTATATTCTGTGTGAGATGGTGTCTTATCGTATACGGCTGTTTCTACTTATATTCTGTGTGAGATGGTGTCTTACCATACGCGGCTGTTTCTACTTGTATTCTGTGTGAGATGGTGTCTTACCGTACACGGCTGTTTCTACTTATATTCTGTGTGAAATGGTGTCTTGCCGTACACGGCAGTTTCTACTTGTATTATGTGTGAGATGGTGTCTTACCGTACACGGTTGTTTCTACTTATACTTCGTGTGGGGTGGTGTCTTGCCGTACACGGCTGTTTCTACTTATATTCTGTGTGAGATGGTGTCTTATCGTATACGGCTGTTTCTACTTATATTCTGTGGGAGATGGTGCCTTACCGTACACGGCTGTTTCTACTTATATTCTGTGTGAAATGGTGTCTTACCGTACACGGCTGTGTCTACTTAAACAAAATTTAAGATAAGAATAGTTCATCCTGAATTACGGATGTCAAACTTTTATTTTTTATTGTAGTTTATTAAATGTAGATTTAAACTGAAATAATTTTATATATAACAAACAATTTAATTTAATTTCTTATACAAATTAGTACTGGTTACAAATTACATCATAGTCTACTGCATAAAACCTATCGATAACTCAATGTCAAAGTTCAGTTGATTATTCAAAATGTACAACTGAATCTAAAAATAGCCACCGAAATCCCGGGCTTAGTCACCTAAAACGACTATGACGTTCATCCCAGCGTCATCCGCGTCGGATCAAAATATTCCGACGCAGCGGCGCGCAAGTTAAAAGGCCTCATCGGCGTCACGTCCGACGCTATCGAGCTCGACGTCCGTCGACACGTCCCACCGCCGCGCCGCTCCACTCGCATCCTTCAGATTCCGCTGACCGATCGAAAAAAGAAATAGGGGGAATATCGCGACCGCGGCATTATCTCGCCTCCTCTCCCACGTGGCGCGCCGCCGCGGAAGCCGCCCCCGGCGTTCGCAGGCGAGTATCCGCTTAACTCGATACACCACCTCCGATATCGGCAAATTGCTCGCCCACCGACGCCGTCTTCCTTTTTCTTCGTTCCTCGGCTCGCGCGGGAGTTGCGGACGCTCGGCCGGGCGATCGGATTAAAAAGTTTCCGCGTTACCGGGCGAGACGTTCCGATCCGGCCTTTAAGCCCCGCGAATGCCTTAACGCCCGGGATATCGAGCTTGTTTCAGCTACGGAGCCCTGGAAATTTTCAATTTTACGGTGATTAGCCGTGATGCTTGTTTCGCGGTGTACCGTGTTTGATGATCAATTACCGGATTGATGGTTGGAATTTTCGATTGTTTCTGGAAAATGTGGCTCTTGGGTATGAAATTTTACAGATTTTGTAAGATTTTAAATGGAGTTTTCATAATCTTTTATAAAACAAAAGTTTTAATATTTGTTGAAGTACAAGATGTATAAAACTAACATTCCATGCGTAATTTCATTCATCTTTCTTATGTTATTCATCATCAATGAAACCAACTGACGAGTACTACATATTCGATGATGAATGTTTTCTCTGAAGCAATATTCTGCTGTCGAATGGAGATATCAGTATATTGACTAGATCTTTTGAGGGCCAAATTACTATTAGAATTTGTACACGTCATATGCTGTTTAATCTTAACTGCATATTTACTTTAGATAGATAATAAGAAAGGTAATCTACTTTAATTTGAAACAGGATATAAAGTATAATTTATAGAAACCTTAAAAATTCCAAATTTGTAAAAGGATAAAAAAAATCACATAATTTGACGATCTCGAGCACGGCACGCGAACATAAAGAATACTTGGTACGGTTCGCTTTCGATCGATATGTTAATTTATAGCAGTTTGAGAATGTAAAATAATTCATTGAAATATTTAGGAGTAATTGATTCCCATTAAAGCCGTTCGCCATTCGGCAGAGTGTCACCTTGACCGGATGCTTGCGGGAGAACAAAACAAAAATACATCAAGTCCCTCTCCGTGTGCATCATTCGTAAATAATGCAACTCTTTTTCGGAAAGTTCTTGCGCGGGCATTCTATATTTGCGCGCTCAGATACCCCATTCCCTCATCCCGCGTAAATACAAATATTTTGCGCGACTCGCTTTATGCGTCGAATTTACCTACTTATTTTTCATTTTTCGCTCATTAAAAGTGTACGCCCGTGTAAGCTTTGGAGTGAGCCAATCATCCCTCTATATTTTCTCTTTAAAAACAAAACTTCGATGAAGTAAAAAAATTTGAAATCCTTAATATGCTGCACGAAACTTGGGTAGAGAATGATGACGACATTAGCAGATTCGAAAAAAAAAAATTCGGAGGTGGGGTAGTGCACGCGGACCGACCCCGACGGTAATTGAATGAGAGCTCCTTAATGAAGCCCTCGGTCCCTGCGCTCGCTCTCCCGGCGCGCGTCATAATTCATCGAGGCCCACGAGAACGACACTCGCACTCCTCGCGGATACGCTCGCATCGATCAGGCCGCCGCGACGGGAAACAGACGCCTGGGTACGCTTAGCGCTTCGCTTCCGGGAAAATCGGTTTCTCCGAATGCCAACTCGGGTTCGGCGAAACCGCAGTTTCCGATATTGCTTCGCGGAAACGGGAGTCAAATTTAAAGGGGCGGAGTCTTCTGTCAATATTGGTGGAAATTTTCGAGAACTAATGTCCCTGGGGGCTTCGACGGAACGGTTCAAAGCTACATGTTTTGTTAAAAAAATATATATATGTAAAGTCGCGTGGCGACATTTACTTTGGTAGGTGGAAAAATACTAACATATGTATTCAAAAGTTTATGTAGAAACCTTCTAATCAAAATATTATAACTTAAGGACGCAAAGTTATAAAAAAAATTCATGCAAAGGGCTTCCATTTCTCGCACTCCATTTTCATTAGCTAAAATAAACAATTTCTTCTGGCTAATATTTAGCTGCACTAATTTCTGTTTCATAGCTAATTTTCACAACAAGCCAGGTAATGGTTGAAAACAAGCCAATTGTCATGGCTACTAGGAAACTGGGAAACTCGTGATCATATTTTCTTATACATTATTAAAATTAGCACAATAAAAAGATAAATCAAAATGCGTCATCAGCTTTAAAAAACGTCAATACATCTCCAATTAAATTAATTGAATAAACCTGTGGGCGACTGCAATAGCAACTTCCATTTCCCATCGGCGATCAACATCGAACGGCCAATTAGCCGCGTAAAAAGAAGAATCAATACCAGTCGTCTAATCGCAAACCGTGAAAAAAGCAGACCACCCACACAGCAGCCGGCTAAACAAATTATCGACTGGGAAAAGTGTGTAGACCAAATTTTTTGAAACGAAACGGAGCCGCGATGAAGAGCAACTTCGGTCCACGAAAAACGAGCGAAAGGGAGAGCAGAAAGAGAACGGAAGGGCGAAGCAACCAACAACAGCTGTTCCGCGCACTCCATGCCCGAGAGAGCGAGCATCGAGCAAAAGTGTAACACGTGTTCGCAAAAAGCACCGAGCGGAGGAAGGCCCCTCGAAACGTCCACGTGTACAGATGCGTACGCGCGGGCGCGCGCCTGGCGTCTTCGCTGGCCGCGGTAGGCGCGTGCGTTAAGTGCGAGCCGAGGCTCCGTTACGGGCCAAAAAAAAGGGGGGCAAAAACGCATGTCCCTCGGCTGAAAACGTCATAGCGTACACGGTCAGTAGCCAATGCGCGCTGCCCGGGGGTTAGAGCTTCTCCCGCTCGGGCTCGCTCGCGCGCGCCCTCTTACACGCACGCACACAGCTGTCGTACACACGCGCGCAAGCCCGTACGTATACACACACGGACTCGGATACCCGTGCGAACGCACACACAAACCCGCGGACTCAAACACACGCGTACGTACCCACGGACGGTGGAGCGAGGCAGGTGAGGGTGGATGCGCCGCGGGGGTGGCGCGCACGCGCGGTCGCGGTATCGACGCCCGGGCGTCTGGTGGGGCGCGGGAGCGCGACGGAGACGGCCGCTCCGGCTGCGCCGGGGGGGCTCGGGGGGTGGCTGCCGCCGCCGCCGCCGCCGGGAGGGAGGCAGCGAGCGAAGCGAGGCGGGCAGACGCGGCACCTCCGTCAGTAGTAAAGCCCCTGCCCGATCAGCCGGGAGGCGCCCGCGTGCTCTCCGCTCTCACCTCGCCGAGTGCGCGCGCGCGCACGGAGGTACACGCGCGTGCACGCCCCCGCGGGGATCGGGGACGGGGCCCCGGGGCCGCGAGCCTACGCGCGTTTGCAGGTGGCCAGCCAGCCGAGGGACGAGGAGCGGCGCCGCGCGGGGAGCGGCCGCTCGCCAGCAGAAATGACAGGCGCAAGGTGAGAGAGGCGCCCCGAGCGAGAGTCGCGGAGGCTGGCCCACCCCCTGTCAAAGATGGCAGCGGCGGCGGGGGAGCGCGAGGCCAGGAGCAGCCGAAAAAATAGAGGAGGAAAACATAGCCGCGCGGCGGCGGGCGGAGGTGCATCGGCGCCGTGCTGCCTCCCTTCGGAGGCCTCGCGCGCGCGGGACCGAGAGCGAGACCGTGTGCGCGACTCCTCGTGAATATTCGGCGGGGTATTTTCGGGGGAGGGGTGGAGGAGGGGGCGGAGGCGGCCGGAGGGTCGTTGTGCCCCCCGCGAGAGATGAAGGAGCGAAATTTGCCCGGCCGCGGCGGTCGATCGCCGCGAGAAACGAGGCCCGCGGATGCTACAGCGCGGTGGCCCAGCGAAAGGTTAAGTTCTCTGCGGGCATGTGCACCGACGCGGACGAGCCGTGGGTGTGCGCGTGTGTGATCCGCGAGTTTAAGAGGTGCGCGGCTTGTTTACGACGAGGCGTTTCTTCGGTTTACTTTTTTCAAGGTTTTCATGACTGCTGCTCTGGTTTGTGCCTCGTACGCTGATTTTTCTCCTTCCTGCTCTTTGTACCTTCCCTTCTGCATCGCTCCGAGCGTTTCCCTCTGAGTTCCAACTTTTTCCTGGGGGTAATCCGCGCGCGAGGTATGTTTACTCGACTGTGTACGAGAAGCATTTTTCCTGGAGTGCGCCACTTTTATTTTCGAGAACCAGATTTTCTTGTTTTTTTTTTTGCCGAAGTAATTCTGTGCAAACGACTCGCTTGTGTAACTTTCTTGATGCTCGAGATTGAAAGAGTTATTGACATTATTGGAAATTTTTTATACAAGTGCATTTCATTTGTACACTGTTGAAGTGATTGTGTACTGTTTGTAAAACCATGCTCTTAGCTTACTCATCTCTTGTTACACCTAACGTTCTCTACTCTTAGTAAATCCTCTTAAATTAAATCCCCTGTCTTGAGAACAAAAAGAGAATAATTTGGACAATAGAGAATAAATAGAAAGTTTTCTTGACAATAATCAGTGTTTACCAAAATTACTGCACTAAATTTTCTGATGATAATTTAAACAAACCCGAGGATAAAAAATTTCTCGTTTTACATTCATTCAACTTTGTCAGCTGCAAGGTGAGGGACGCGAATCTCGTAAATTATGCAACCCATGCATCCTCAAACAGTTCCTAAAAGAAAAAGAAATTTCCAATTTTATTTGTGTATTCCTTTTCGATACGAAACGTGGAAATTATAATTTATGTACTATTAAATTTGAAATCCGTCTTCGCCTCCGCTCAAGTACATTTGTCACGTCGCCGTCGGCGCCTTATGACTTTTTTTACCGCGCAATTTTCCATCCAGCATCAATTTCCACCATGTAAAAAAAAGCAGCCCTCGATCGCATGTGCGCGTAGGAGTAGAATCCAGGGACTCTCGTACTCAAGACTCGCGGCACATTCACTCGACGCGTTTCTTTTTTTGCCTCCACCTTCTCGTAGATGATAAATTCTGATATTTATCATCGATATTCCATTACTTCTTTCACGGGGCAACCATCAGTGCTCATCTCCTCACTAACGCCGTTCCGCACCGTCCTTCCATAATTTAGCACGTGATAAATATCTCTTTTATCGTACAAAAAAAATTGGAGCTCATTAAAACTGAAAATTTTCAAAAATGAATAATTACCCATAGTTCGAATGTTTGACGAGCCACGTTTGAAAATTCACCTTTTGTCTCGCGGTCGAATAACGAAGAGAAAATTTATATTGTTATAAAGAGGATAACATCCCCAGCTTAATCTGCATTCAAAAAAAGTTGGTACTCGTGTACAAATAATTAAACATCCTCCTTTGCCTGAAAGGCAAAGTTTTTGTTCCGCGCTCCCATTGTAGCTCGCTCGAGTCTGAAACATTGAATTAAGCCATTATTATCGCCGCCTTTCAAACGGCTTCAAACGCTGAAAATTCAGCACGGCTTACCCATTCGCCTTCGGCCGAAAAGATCCGTGAGAGTGTAATGCGCGATAAGCGGGTCCAACGGGCCCTCTCTCCTTGTTTTCCTATTCCGGCTCTCCGTGGCGATACCTTTTTTTCTTTTCCCTCCCCATTTTATTTTCATTCACGCGAAGCGCGCGGGGGACGAGCACGGAGGGGGAGGGGGAAAAAAACTCCCGGAGAGGGTGAATAGCTTCAAAGTTTCCGCGCTGGTATAAATTGGGCACAGCCGTGGGTATATATAATGTATTCGCGCATATTTTTAGAAGCGAACGCGTCGCGCGGAAACGGCCGATATTTTCCCTTTGAGATTTTTTCCCCTTCGTCACGGGCGGCACGGGCTTTTCAAGTTCAGTGTGCCACTTCTCCCTTTTTTTTCGGCGTCGAACGTTCCTTAAGGTTTCTTTCTTATTCTCGCCTTTCAAGGCAAGCGAATATTTCTCGATTTGGCTTTTCACGTTTTCACAAAATCCAGTATTGCGGGGTTATATATTTTTATTCGCGGTGCATCTTTAAAAAAGGTTAAAATTATTTGGGAAATCAAACGAAAATAGAGTTTGAAAAGAATGAAAAAGATCTGTGGGTATTGTTTATTGGACAAATTCGTAGTCTGTCGGTATTCATCTATTTTCACTTGTGGGAACGAACATTATATCGCATTTTTAAGCTTCTTTTTATTTTCCAATCTATCAATCATTTTATCTACAGTAAACATATTATAGAAGTACAGTAAGACGATAATTTTTATTCAAATTTATTTATACTTTTCCTCCGTTAAAAATCATAATATTTTTTCTAATTACAAAATTTGAAATTCAAAAGAATTTTCACTAACATTATATTTTTACTTTACTCTTTATTGTACCATCGAAAAAAATTGTATTTTACTAAAGGATGAACATGAAGTTGAGAAACTTCGAAGAAATTTAACGAGATGCTGGAACGTCAATACAAAGTGACCAATACCCTTTTGATGCTCGACAAGGCAGCGTTCGTGTCGGTCGACATCGGTGTGCGGGAATTCAGGATGCCGCGTGCGAACAATGCCAAGCTGTCGAGTTCGACGGCACCGCATTTTTCACTCGTTATCCGAAAAAGAAAGGCTGCGACTCCCCGAAACACCGAAGCACCGTCGTTCCAAGTTACGTCACGCCAAGAAAGAACGAAGTTATAAAGTGCAAACGTGAAATTTATTTCCACCAGTGAAGCTTTAATTGCGATATAATCTCACTTAGCGTAAGTGTTATTAGCAACTATCTTATCGTGCAAAAGTTTCCCAGTTGTTTTAGTAGATGATTTAAGAAGATTTAGTATGATTCGTTACCCTTAAAGCTCAACTGTGATAATCCGCGGAGCTTGCGTAACAGTCATCGACTTGAATATTTTATTTAAGAAGAAAAGAAAAGTAGCGAGGCCCGTAACAAGTTGAAGTGATTGTAAATCCACGCAAGTCGATCAATTTGACTTTTTAAAACGGTCGATCAACCCTACATTTCTTACCCTCGAAATTCGAATCAGTGCTCCATGATACCTCGTTAAATCTTCAGGGTCCCTCCTGAAAGCGAGTCTTCTTACTCATCGACTCCTTTATTTTAAAATCTCCCTCCCGTCCCATCAAAATTTTAGCGTCACGGCGGAAGTCGCAAGAAACCCGCGCACCGGCATCAGCCATTCACGCGGACGCATACATATTTCAATCGCGCCCAAGACCCTCCGCAATTAATCTCTTCGGGGCGCACGGCTAAAAATAGCCGCTCGCGGGAATGTCAACAGGCGAGCCCGTCGGCCAATTTATCGCTCTCCGATTGAATTTCCACGGTCGGGAGGAAAATAATAAAAAAGAGGGAGAAAAGGAAGAGAGGAGGATGCGAGAGGCACACGAGTAGAGGAGAGGAGGGGGAGGAGGGGGGCGAGCAGAGCCACTTGCATTATTTGCCGCATTCAAACGGATTTCCTTGAATGTGGCCTGATTCGTCCGATTCCTTGGATCGCCGGCCCTGACATCGACTCCGCGTCGTGTTTCCAGTCGTAAATAAGAACCGCGACTCGGTCCGCTCGATATTTTGCCGCTAATGCCTCCCCCGTGCACGTACGAGCTGGGGCGCCCCTCCAGCCGACTCTCCCCCGCGCGCGAGCCTCTCCACCCTACCTTTCTTTTTGTCTCGCGCGCAAGCTTGGCCCGTGATCCGCGACTGCTGTTCTGTCGAAATGTCAGCTTTCATTTTCGCTCTTTAAATTTTTTGTTTCTGTGAAAATTTCGATATACAGTGAGGGAAAATTTTGTGCAAATGACTGGCATTAATTTTGAACTTGTAATGATTTTATAAAATTCAAAGTGTGTATCGAAATATTTTACTCACTTCTTTTAATATTACATAAAATGTAAATCTGCAAAAAGAAAATTTAACCGTAAAATTTAAAAAAGAATGTCACTACAAAAATCAAGGAAAAAAATTTAATAGGGGGATGGTCAGAAATACTGGAAATTTTTTCGAAACGTCTTTCAAAAATTACGGTGATTTCCCGTCACACGTTTTCACCGTAAATTTTAAGGAATAATTCTTTCTCTGTGCAAAAAAAGTTGTAATTTAAAAATTATATACAATTATGAGTGCAATTAGCACTGATCAATCTGCCTTCATAATTAAGCAATACTAAAGAGCTTTAAAAGCTCGCAATAAAATAATTACGAATGAATTAAGCGCCGGTATGTGTGCCACCGACGAAAATGTAATAAAATCCCGGGAGCGGCGGGAGTTTAATTACAATCGGCGGAGCGAAATAAAAAATTCACATCGGCCGCGAGGCGCACACGTGAGCCCCTCAAGTGTTATTGTCACGTGTCGTCGAAGCCGCGGCCGTCGACGTAGCGCGTCCGCGAGTAAGGAGCCGAAGTCGGTGGCACCGTAATCCCGGCGGCTGTGCGCGCAAGTTAAAAAGGGGCTTCGTTAAGCCGCTTTTCATGTAACAGACTTGACCGCGACCCGTCGCGTGTCGACGCCGCGCGATTTGCCTAACGTGACTGCGTGCCACCCCGCTATCTCTCCCTTTTTTATTCGTCGGCCTTATCTCCGTCGTTTCTTTTTTAGCGATTTTCACTGGTTTGTTTTCTTGAGATTTTAATTAGCGGAGGGGGCGATTTAGAGTTGCTTGATTTATAATTTCTTTCTTTTTCGGGGATTTTATGGTAGTTAGTGGGAAGATTAGTCAGCATGACTGGTAACGTTTTTCAATTTCCGATGAGCCATGGGTAGATGGAACATGCATGAGCGCAAAGAAAGTGGATTACGAAGCTTAAACTAGACTGCGAACTATGTAAGTTATAGCATGCACTGTATTTGAAAATGGAAGTACCGGTACGATTGATTTTAGAACTTAATTTTAGAATTTAAAAATTTAGTGTAACGTAATAAAATGTGCAATATTCTTACTTTGCATATCCTTCTTTGGTTCTCAACGCAGTTCTATTATTTTATTTTTATTTTATACATTCAACCAGTAAAGACAGAATTTTAAAATATCATTTTAAATTAGTTTCAATACATTGTCAATAGAGTAATCAGTATTTTTTCATTCCACAGCCTTCATAGCCTAATGATGACTATAAATAAAATTAGTTTACAGTGACTAATTTTTAATAAACGAATATTATTTTCTTAACGAGTAATTACAATTTTTCAGTTCAATGCTTACCATTCAGCGTATATTTGAAAACAAAAGTAGACTAAAAAATCAGTACAAACTTTCTTATTTTTTTTTTTTAACTTGAAGACTTCTATGTTTTAATTTTTACTCGTGTACTCGTGTATTTACCTTCTTAAGCTCTGTACACAAATAAACACACATGTATCTACATCCCCACTGTAAACCCCCGGTAGTTGGCGTAAAATTGAATCTATTCCGTGCCAAAGCAACCAATGATCAATTAAGCCCATCAAAACCGTGGCTCCCGGCAAAAGAGCGTCCCGCGAGGGTCGACTTAACGCGCGGACTTCGGCCCAGTTTCGCCGGCGACCCGAGAGTGACCAAAACTTTCGGCCCCAGGCGGCTCGCGCATTTGCATCGCCGACGACGCGTATCGCCACCTCGCTCCTTACGTAAATTCGCCGAGAGGGAAAGTGAGCGCGGGGCCGTGTCGTCTCTACTTTCAAAGTTCAAAGGCTAACGCAAATCGCTTCGCTTTCGCGACTTACACTCCTCGACTTTCAGCGGGGTAATTATAAACAATTTCTTTCCTTCTTTTTCTTCGTTCGAGTACGTGTCGATACGAGTTTCGCTTTAATTGTTCGAATCGGTGGGAGGGTAAAACATGGTATCGATTTGACGAGGCGAAAAGTTTCGTTCATCGATAGAGGCGTCAATTTACTTAATAGAGCTATTTCGTTGCGCAAAGTTCATAGGTCAAGGGAGGCGGAGGAGTGAAAAAAAACTCATGCATTTTAAATTAATTAATTGCAATTCGTATTGCTCGTAGTAAACTTTCTTCTTTTAACTTTAAAGCGATTTCATTAACTTTTAAACAACTGAAAATGACTCGTTACTATTTGAGATCACGCAGTGCTATTGACAGACGAGGAGTTTGAAACTTCGGTATAAAAAGAAAAGTATACGACAGATTAATCACGAAATCGAATAACTACTAAATCTTCTCGAGTAACTTTAAAAACGCTGAATCTTCTATACACCGCAATATCGATTTTTAATCTCTTGAATAACATAATTATTATTTTTATTAAATTTAATTACGGTACGGCTTTACAATATTAAAGAAGACTGACCCCAATATCAGAATGAAGAAACATTTGAAGGAAAATGAATCTCTTTTATTGTATTTGTCTGACTGACTAATCGACGCATTTTTTAAATAAATAATTCCTTTTTAAATAAATAATTTTTTTTATTTTTAACTACTGTGCTACATTTCATATTTTTCAAAAAGATCATTAGGTCAGAGGCAGGCAAAAAAAGCTTTCTCTATGAGAAAGCAAAAGAACTAGGTTCTTCTCACGTGTACTGCAAAAATTAACACACACTGCTGCAATATCACAGCTCTTCAAAAAATAAAAATAAAGAAATCGTAAAGTCCAGCGCTTACGTGACTCATTGAAGAAAGAGAAATCCAAGCTTCGCCTGCAAGCGAAAGCTCCACGGGGGGTAGGAGGGTGAAAGCTTTCGCCGGGGCTCCCGCGGCTCGGCGAAACTGGCGCAAGGCCTATGCACGTATAAAGCGCGCAGGGCAGGTGCACCGTGCGCGGCCCATTCACAATCGACTCGGTTAAATTATGAATGGCGGTCGATACGCCGCGCGACGCCGGAGAGCCGAGCGACGCGAGCCGAGAGGCGGCGAGGCTTTTTTCCGACCCCTTTTACCCTCGCACGCCAGGAGGCGCGTGCACTCACGCCCATGGATTTTTCAGCCCCGACGTCTCGCGTCTCCTTAAGTCCCCGGTGTACTCGGATGCGAGGATCGAATTGAAAATTTGATGCACCGCCTTGATAAGACATCGAAATGCTGCCTTACGATGTTAAAGGGTAAAAGATCACTTCGCTTTCAAGTGAGGCAATCTTAACCTTGAGTGACTAACTTTTGAATAAATTCTAATGACCTCTCACTCGACTTGAGCTTAAAGATTCTCGTACGATATATTTACCTCGTCGTTCTCTAGTTTAAGAATAACGAGCCTATCATCATCAGCGTCACGTTGTTAACAATGTTCCGAGCGTGCCCGGCAGTATCGAATTTATATAACGAATTAATCTGCCGTGCTTACGTAAGATGTAATGCCAGTAATTCGCCGATTCGCCGGGGCGCATTGAAATTGCACAATCAAAAATCGATCGACGCACTTTATCTGCGCCGCGCGGCTCCGGTTCTATTGAATAAACCTAATTAAATAATGGAATCGAAAGTCGGCGTAACTTTTAAGCGCTTAAAAGGCGCATTGAGGAGGGGCAGGGGTATTGCGGGCAATATGCAGAAAGGCACTTTGTACGAGCACTCAGAGAAGGCGCGCGTAGTGCTCCTTTGTGCGCTGGTACATTATAAATTCCTTCTGCGGCTTCTCGCGCTCTCTTTTTTTTTTAAACTCCTCCGCTTTGCCGCGCGAGTTTTTCAAAGTCCGACTGCGGCAGTCCGCGCTGGCCCCTTCGCGACTCCCCTTTTAATGCGCCGGAAAATTTGCGCGGGGCCTTTAAGTAGCCCGGGAGAGGTTCCTTCGTTCCTTTGGGCGACTTACTTGTTTCGAGGAGCGCGCGGGCTCTTTCTCTTGGCGAAGGAGGAAGGGTCGAAAATAAGCGGGAATTGGGACGACTTGAATTTTTTAGATCCAAAGCTGGGTGCTTTGTTTTTCTTATTAACGGTGGATGGAAAATTAGTTTTAACTTTGCACTGCAAATACGAATCAGTGTAAATAATGCTCCAAGAAGCAGGAGAATTACAATTCTTCGTAAAAGTACAATGAAGCTTACAAATGTGGAGAGAAATTTGATGAATAAAAATTCTCGTTAATAAAAATGCAAACATTTTTATTAATGAGAATTGCCGATTAGCCGTTTGTACACGATGTATTATGCGTAAGAATAGTTAGCTTTTTGATGATAAGAAAAATTGCTTATGCAAAAATTGCAATGCTTATATAGTATCGTAGTTTTGCAGAGCTTAGCGAGGGGTTACGCACTAGGAGAAGTCAACTAAAAAATCTATGAAAAATTCCCAAAAAACAAAGAAGGGAAATCAGCGAAGGTCAGAAATATTTAGTAATCTTTACAGGATTTGGGAATCATAAAGAATCTCTTAGAAATATTTAGAAGTCTGTGGGGTATTTCTTGAATGTGTAGCCCCTCGGAGCATAAAAAGCATGTTCGAACGAAGATACAGTATGATTTAAATTAAAGTACCCTTCGGCCTGTTTCAGCGGTGCGGAAAGACTGATCCCGATCGTGGGCTCGCAGCAGCGGGAGGCATTGCCGCCCTGGTGTCGTGAGGGCCTTACTAGCTCGCTAGTCTAAGGGCTCCGGACAGGAGGGCAAGGCTTCGCGGTCGGTAGCCGACAGGCGCTGGTAAGCGGCTTGGGAGGAGAGGCTTGGGTGCGAGCGGGGCGAAGAAGGTGTCTGCGCGCGGCACCTAAATAAGGGCGCTCGCGAGGGGGATGCAGCGCGAAGGGACGGCGGCATGGACCCGCCCTCGCTGGAGGCTCTCATGCAGGCGAGCTTCATCTTCGTGGTCGGCGTCGCCATCATTCTCTCGAATCTCCTCATCATCGCCACCTACCTCAACTTCCGCGGTGAGTAACGTAGATTGACATAGATACTCTCTAAATGTGGAAGAAGTTAAAAGGGCCGCTTCACTCGAAGCGATTGAATACTCACTAATCAGAGTTGCTATAATCATTGTTATTAGATATTCGAGTTGTAGTTGCAAATCTGCACATTGTTTAAAAAAAGATTCAGTTTTTCTTTTTGACGGAAACGTTAAAAGAAATGTAATTGAAAAATGTCTGACCATACTCGTCTGTTTCTACTTAAACATAAGATTCAATTAACGTATGATTTTCTAAATTATTTCTCTTCAAGATATAAAAAATCTGTACATTGTTTAAAAAAAGATTCAGTTTTTCTCTTTGACGGAAACGTTAAAAGAAATGTAATTGAAAAATGTCTGACAACACTCGTCTGTTACTACTTAAACATAAGATTCAATTAACGTATGATTTTCTAAATTATTTCTCTTCAAGATAATATTCTATTTTACTCTAAACACACTTTTAATTATAACAAGTTGATGTAGCAATTTAAAATTGAAGTTGAAAATATTTTTATTTAATTTGCAGGTCCCAGTGAGGTGATAAACTACTACTTGCTGTCGCTAGCATCGGCGGACCTGCTCTGCGGTCTGCTGGTTGTGCCGCTCTCGGTGTACCCGGCGCTCGTGCGACGATGGGTGTACGGGGACATCGTTTGCCGACTGGTCGGCTACCTCGAGGTGACCCTCTGGGCCGTCTCGGTCTACACGTTCATGTGGATTTCGGTGGATCGTTACCTGGCTATCAGGAAGCCACTGCGCTACGAGACCGTGCAGACCAAGACGCGCTGCCAATGCTGGATGGTGTTCACCTGGATAAGCGTAGCGATGATGTGCTGCCCGCCGTTGCTCGGCTTCAACAAGCCGATCTTCGACCGCGAGGCCTTCATCTGCATGCTCGACTGGGGCAACATGGCCGCCTACACCATCACCCTATCGATACTCGTGCTGGGCCCGTCGGTCATTACGATCGTCTACACCTACTTCTACATCTTCTCGATGATGAGGAAGCTGAGATCGGGGGTGCCGATACACGACAAGGAATACGCCACTGCCCTCTCCGAGAACCTCAGCAATCCCAGCCACATTATGTCCTTCGTCCTGGTGATGGCCTTCTGGATATCCTGGGCGCCCTACGCCGGCCTTAGGATCTACTCATCGAATAACGGAGATCCCAAGGTTTTTATTCATAGCGATCATTCACTTTCTCACCTGCAATTTTTCCTTTCCTTTTTTTAGCTCATCGCAAAATATTCATATGACTCCTGATCACGCAAATTTCTGAGCCCTAAATAGCCTCAAGACACTTTCGTTGGATCTTTCATAGAATAGTCTATGCGGATACGACTAATTCTTTGACTTGAATAAAGTTGAATCTACAATCCACCTTAAATTTTAAACGATTAATAAGAATCATCTGCATCTTATACAGAAGATTACTGGTGCTCACCATTTGACTGGCTATAAATTATCAAATAACCAAGTGCAATTTATTATTTGAGAATCAATATTATTTTTTGATATTAAAAAGATTGAACTGCTGTAGATTTATTTAAATAATTTTTAGATTTAAAATCAAGTGAATCGTTGTAATCATTTTAATAATATGACACCAAAATTACAATCGATAACCACTGTACACGAGTTTATAATACAGTTCAGAAATTAGAATCTGTACTAACAACTGATATACTGTGGCACCGCCGTCCTACCTTTCACATTCACCTTTCATGTCTGCACTACACGTTTTCATCAACGCCAGCGCAATTTTGTACCCGATGAGGTACACATAACACTCCATCATAGCCGCTAAAACTATGCCGAGCAAATCAGATCATATCCATAATCCTCTCCGAGGTAACTGGAGCGTCTAACGAGGCTTTGTCCGTGATTCTCAGGTGCCGTTCCTACACTTCGCCGTCGTGTGGTTCGGGGTGACAAACAGCTTCTGGAAGGCGGTCGTCCTTGGCACCCTGAGCCCGCAATTCCGTCTGGCGGCGCGCGTCCTCTGCCTGACGCTGTGCTGCCGCCACCGGCGGCTGCCGCCCGAGCTCCTCGGCCTCGACGACGACGACTAGGGCTCACCTCTTCTCTCCTCGGCGAGCCAAACCCGCCCGCGCGACCCCCGCACCGACGACACGAGCGCATGACGACGACGCCCACCGCACGACTGCGTGAAAAAACCCTCTCCTCCTTCGGCGCCGCGTCGAGCCTCCGAGGGACGCGCTTCGACGCTAAGAGCGACCGAGGATGCGACGCGGTGAAGTCTTTTTTTTTTCATCCTCCCGCCGTCATTCTTCGCGTAGCGAATTTTTTTGTTCATCGTTGCCTGTTCGCAGTCCGCGATTGGGCATGCGCACGCGAGAGTAAGTTTAGGGCTGCGGTGTGTTCGAACACTCTAAATACGAGGAAGAGAAGTAAGCAAATAGTTACTCATTCTTAGGTAAAGAGAACTTCGTTGTTAAATTTATAAAGGATTCGCTGGAAAAATTAAGGAAAAAGGCACTAATTGAGGGACGGTTGACTGCATTGAAAATTCTTAGAGGAAATCTCGTAGAATTTAAGGTGATTTATCATGGAAATTTTTAGTGTGGCGAACCATTCCGCTTTTACGTTTTTTCCGTAATTTTGTCGGAGAAATTCTTTTCGTGTAGTCAAAGGATTTTAAACAATAAGATTTAACGATAAGAGTTATTTAAATTTTCATTTGGCTTCGAAAAAGTGACTGTTAGCTTTTCACTTTTTCGCATTCGTAGATAGTAAGCCACGAATTTTTCCGTTTCATCGATTGTATCGAAGCTTCAATTAGGTGCTGATCTTTTTTTTTTTTTAATAAAGAGAGGAAATTGAGGCTGGCTCGCGTGTCCTATCGAGGATTGCGGACGCGGGCGTACACACTTTCTCCCCTCCCCTCGTCGCCGAGTTTTCGGCCCCGCGTGTCTCTTTGTCGACTGCAGCGAGTTCACGCGGCACACATTCACAACAGACCCCGAAACTACTTCGCTAACTGCGCTAAATTAAAGCCGTTAATGCTCTGTACACACTCCGCTATATAAAATAGCCTATATATGCATATAACCATGGCGCGCGAGCTTGCGCACATATAAACTCGAATTTGCATTTTCCGTTTCTATATATAAACACGTATTGTACATGTACGAAGGCGCGCATTCGAGTCGCCAGGCCAAGGGGAGAAAGGCGAAATCCCTTTTACACTGACACATACACATGCACATATACATACTTATACATACCCCCAAATACACAAGCACGCAATATACAGAAAAACGAACTCATCCACCCACATGTACACTCACACACGCACACGACTCTCTATCCGCTATGCAGCTGCCGCCGCCGTGCGACTGGCGCGAATTCGAATCGAATTTTTTCGTATCGTTAATTAAGCTAATCAAACTTTTTAGCGAGAATCGTAGTGTGTAATGTGCAAGCAGATGATAAAAAACAGTAAATTTTAAATATAAAAAAAATTACGAGCGTTACATTGATTTGCCCGGGTTGCAAGTGTCGTTACCGTACGAGATCGAGCGAGTTTACACGCGGTGACGGGAGATACGTTCTCGCGGGTCCGATTTTCTTGTCGTTCGTTTTTCGTAAGATCGAGCGCGAAAAAAAGTGGTGGGACGTCTTGTACGCCGTTTCCAAACAGTCGACCGGAACCTTTACACCGCCGAACGCAGCGAACGTACTCTACGGTCACCGTGCGAGTGTTTCTTTAACTTTTTCACCGTTGCTTTCAATTATACTGTCACAGCGTGCACACCGAAAAAAAGTAAACTCGAGTTCAAGTTTTTCTTTATTCACGGATAAAAAAAAAATAATAAACGAAGCAGCCACTGCTGAACATAAAGCGGGAGTAATGGGAAAAAAACTACGCGACAGCGAATTGTATAGAGAGACAACTATTTTCGCGTTTTCTCCACCGGCTGAGAAGAGTAAATGCGCAACACGTTGATTTGCATTTTTACACGATTGCTCGCACGTACGTCGGCTCGACAAATCAATTTAATTCCTAATATAATAATCGAACGAACTGGTTTTTGTAAACGAAGCATGAAAGTTTCTTTTCCTAGATGCAAAGCAATTATATAACTGTGTAAAATAAAAAAAAAAGCAGTGAACTTTTCTTACGAATTATAATGCGATTTAAAAGGGAAAAATAAAAAAAAGCAGAATTAAGTAAGAAATCGCGGTTAAATCTATAAGACTCAGCCTCGACGGTAAACTTTAAATGCATAGTAAGTAAACGAAATTAAAGGAGAAAAGCAAGAAAAATCTTTAAAAAAAACGTATAAAAAATTTTTAATAATCTTACCTGTCAACTTCACTCTTACTTTTAAGGAGGGCAGGGCTACGGTAAAAAAAATCGATTCCAGCTTCGTCTCTAATCGTCTCGCTTCGCTCAATCTCTAGACTTTGCTTCTTAGGAATGAAGAAGGAGATAAAATTACGTCACGTCAGCGATTAAAATAAAAATCAAAACTTTATTACAGAATTAGACGATTAAAAGAAAAATGTTTTGAAAAACGATTCAGAAAAAAATTAATATATTAAACGAATAACTGTTATCTATATTTACCTAAAAGAAGAGTATACACCGCACTGAATAAGTGTCTATAGCGAATTCGATTTAAAAACAAATTTTTCGCTTGATAATTAACGGAATAAAATTTCAAATAAACGATCGTAAATTCGCTGAGATTTAAACTGATCCTTCAGTCTTCTCTCATCCACCGTGTGAGACGTGCGAATGAGCTAGAAAGAGAGAAAGGAAAGGCGAGGGAGAGAGAATCGCTCGTGTGCGAAGTGTGTAACAAATTCACAAAAAAATGAGTCTAGTCAATTAACGAAAATATATAATTACAAGGAAAAAAGACAAAAGATCACACAAATATACCTCTATGTACACGAGGCGCCTCCCTCGGCGGTAACTAACCACCTACGGAGGGGCGTACTCGGTAGAAACACTCGTCGAGTTATACACCCTACCCGTTTTTTTTTCCACCGGAGTTATTTGTTTTGTATTTCGTATGGCTTTCCCGTTGCATCATTTTCTCACGTGTAGATAATTATTACTGTCTGTTACGATGTTGATCGATCAGCTGTTAGTTTTCAAATAAACAATTGTTGATTTTTAATTAGAGCGCCAGACGTTGCCCTTTTTGTAAATAGTCAAACGACGTATCATGGTTTCTATCGTAAAATTTTTTAGTCGAAAATAAAGATTTCACTCGACTCCGTCGACGATTGCGATCGCGCTAATCGCATCCGGGGCTTTTTATTTATATCGCGATTCGTCCGCATTTCCTAAACTATAAATATAAATCGCGTCGGACTCGAGGGAAAAAAGGGCAGGTAACGAAATAAATTGTTGACATCTCTCCTTATCGAACTTCGATTTTCGTGCTTCTCACGAACGAACGGGAGGAACGGCGAACGCGATGTTACGTATTTTTTATTCGAATTGAATATTATATAGCGTTTTTGTCGATTTATTGCAAAAATCTCTTTATTGTACAGTATTTTATTGTTAATTAATTAATTAAGGGTATTAATAAATATACGATAATTTAACTATAAATTTTATAGGTCGAACTTCTAATGAATCTTTGAATCGTAATTTGTTAAACTTTGATCCTTGAAATTTGTTGAGGTGCTCACGCGCGCACTAGTTTTTACGAGAGGTTAAATTAAACCAAATTACGATTCGTTCACACCCGATATAAATCTAATTTCTCTTCTACGAAGATCTACATCTTTCGCCCTTGAACACACGGAGAGAGACAGAGTCCGCTATTTAAAGCTATTCTACGTGTCGTAATTAAACAATAAAAGAAAACTTACTACTTTAATGAACAAATTTTTCGCGTAGCGCAATCAGCAAAAGTCGCAGACATCCAACTATACTGTAATGATAATCACTGATAACTTTTAACGAAGTAAAAAAAAATATTTAAAAAAAATGATAAGTAAAGTAAAATTTCGATTAAAGAACTTTCGCGCGGCTCCTGTTAACGAACTTAACGCCGCGATCAGACTGCACCCTCCGGCGAATGCTCGACGTCACTGTTATTAACTTCTCACGGCATTACTTTACCTTCGAAGGAAAAAAATATCTATTGTTTGTATCTTTAACTTTCGATATGCTTGTCCCGACTCAATGTCACTTTCTGATTATTGCTGTTCTATTGAATTCCACGATTCTCACAGCGATTTCCCGATCGTCGATCGTGAGAAATCGACACTACACTATTGAGTAAAGTTTCTTCACTTTATCCGCAGAGTATTTCTGTAGCGAAGCGCATGCAGTGTATAATAAAAAAAGATAAAAGTAAAACAAATGTGTTTTTTCGGATGATTTTACCGAGCGGCAAGCCGTTGATTTTGTAAAAATAACGACGATCGCTCTTGCAACGCGTATAGCTTACTTACTTGTATAAGCGAACAAAAAAAAAATGTACGATCAGTATTACAAAAAAAAAAGGAAAAGCAAATAGTAATAAAAAGTCCTCAGCGATGCGAGCATCGAAGATTCTAAAGTTGACGCTGGGGTCGTAAAAGGCCGAGGTATAACGAGCGTGAATGCGCACGCTAGAGCGTACACTCGGCACGAAAGTCGACGGATTCGTCGGGGGGAGAAAAAAAGGAATTCTCCAAGCGATGAATCACCACAGTCCGTGCATTAACGGCTCGCTGAAATGAAAACGCGTCGCGATCGTAAAGCGATAAGTCACCCTCACGCGAATGAACAAATCTAGGACTCGAGCTAATTGTAAACGTCCGATTTGTTCGCCCCTAACTTACTTTCTATAAAAATGTATTTGGATAATTAAACATTTGCGTATCAGAAAAAGTTGATCTGTAAGTAATAAATCTGGCGATTGTGATCTTCGACGGAGAAAAATTGCTGTAGATACAAAGTACTTAGATAAAAGAGTCTCTAAATATGAATAAGTGAAATTAACCGATTCATTGTTAATGTAAATGAATGTGCTGCTAATTTAAAAATTGTTTACTTCACTTGTATGATAAGTGAATGACTTATGATATTAAGTAAGTGCGTATGGATGAATTTAACTTATTCACATTTAGAGAGAATGAAGGTCACCACTTTATGTTACAAGAAGTAAACTTACTCTGACAGATTTATTAAAACTACTCTCTAAAATTGAATAAGTGAAACTTTTCTTAAATGAATAGCCTCATTACTTATTACACGCGAAAAACATTTGAGTATGTCAAATTCACTTACCCAACGTTAAATGGTATGACTTTCTTTCTTGAATCTTTATCTACTCGTTTACGTACTCCTTGATTTCATATATTACTGTAATAGATGTTGAATTCACGTGAGTGACTTATCGTTTAGGCGAGAGGACCATCGCAAGTTATACGACCGGAGGGTGCGACTAGCAGGTTTCCGAAAACCAACGACGAAGAGGAACAACAGAAGATAACGAAAACGCGAGTAAAATTCTGTCGAGAGCGAGTGGCGAGAGAAAGAACGAAAAAGAAAGCACAGTTGATGCGAGACGATTGCTCGTAATATCCGAGGGACAACCGCCGACGAAAGATCGAACGAAGCAGGCTGAAGGGAGAAACGAAAAAACAAACCACGCGCGCTGATCCCTGGCAGTTTCCCGGGAGGCCTCCTGTTATTAAGCGATGAAAAAAAAAACGACAAAAGAATAAAAAAAAATGATAACCTTTTTGTACCTAGTTGCTAGTTTTGTACTAGTTTTGTAACGTACCTCACCGTGGGCGTGCTGTTATTACATATTTTAAAAAATACGTGGTTGTTAAAGCGAAACGAAATAACTAAGTCATTAAAAACGAGTGAAAAAAATGTGAAAAAAAAAGTTAAAAGAGCGGATTCGACGAAACGTGCAAACAATAAAAGAACAAACGATAGCGACGAAGTGGAATGAAGGGAGGGCGGGAAGCGTGGAACGATGCGATTCTTACGCTTTAAAAACAAAAATGAGTGTTCACGTTGCATAGTAATAGAATTAACGTGTGCGATCTAACGAGATCGACGGGTGACGTTTTTCTTTTTTCGCTACCGAAAACGAAGGATCGTGTCGAGTTATCGGGATACTTTAGCGATTCCAAATTAATCGTTTTTTTTTAAATCAATTCGAAGTTGTTAAAAGAGAAGCAGTACAGTCGACATTGAGTTTGACGCGGTTACAGTTCACTTAGCATTAACGAGCCTTATTTTGCTCGTTGACGAAATAAAAAAGTAGACGACCGGAAAGAACTCAATACGATACTTTCGAACAGGACGAGAAGAGGAAAACAAAAAAAAAAGTTATATACTCGGTGTGGTAACTAAGGTACATATTATGCTAAATTCAAGAGGGATGTACCCTTATTACATTCAAAACTTCGAAAAATAATTCCCCTTCTCTCGTACCAGTAATAGACGCATACGAAAAAAAAATCAATCGAACGATGATTTAAATAAAAAAATAGGTGCGCGCGCACTCTTATACGAACACACACCAGACATTATTAGCGAGGTAGAGAAGCCTTCGACAGTCCTATTTTTTCAGGCGCGCGAAATCCGAGGCCAAAGCGAATAGGCGGGAATCAAAGTTTGAAACGAAACCAATCGGTCAATCAACAATCGCAATGGCAATGGTTCAAAAACAATTGACTAATTAACGAGAAATAGCAAAAGAAGAAAATCTCGCAAAATAAAGAATAAATAGCAATGCGAAAGGAAGCACTCCAGAGAGTTGGACATACGGAGCTAAGTCTTTGTTTAAAATATCTATATATAAATATAAATATACATACAAAAAAATCTCGCCAAATGTAGAGAGCTTATGATAATGCAAAAGTCGTTTTTATCACACAATTGCATCTGTATATTGTTGACCTTGTCAAATTTATTTTTATTAATATATACATATATATACATGTATATTGATATAATACGGTGTTATCAAGAGAAATATTTTCAGACCTCGAGGATAAAATAAAAAAAACAAAGGGAGTAACAAAGAAAAATTGACGAGTGTTAAGGATAAATATATGAACGTTTTCACACTGTTAAACAAGTTGTGTTCCACCCACACGGATTGAATATCAAAAGGAAGCTTGTTGCATTTAGACGATATATGTTGATCCGTATAATTTTCGACATATCATACTTTTCATATCCAAAGGGTAGTACAATATTTTTGTAAGCACCTATATTTTAGTATTCCTTTAAATGCATTTTTCTAGTCTAATTATATAATTAATTGCAGTCTCGTTTTTACGTCAGCTCATTTAAATTAATTATTATTACCGTGTATACATATTATACGCACATGGCGCCCGTGCGCTAAACATTCACACATACACACTTAATTACCCATCCACTCACACGTGTTTCTTTCTCCGCGTACAAAAGGGCTTTTATACAGTTTTGTACTAATTATAAAGGTGTGCAATTGACATTGGCAAATATTTTCGAATTTAACACGCACTATTCGATGAAAAAAGGGGAGACACACATGTGAAAATATTTCTTGTTAATAAAATAAAATATTGTATACTTTAAACTATTTTAAATAATCACTCAGCTCTGCTAATGTCAAGTATTGTAAATAGCAAAATAAAAATTAATAAAAAAAATTGTCTTTTCAGCAGTTAAAAGTTTGGTGATGGTCGGTTCACGCGGCGTTCGAACCTTCGCACACGATTTAAAAAAAAAATAATGTTACATACACGAAAAAAGAATTAACACACGCGTTCACGTGAATAAAAGCTGAACCGAACGATTTAAAAAATCCTGTACGCTTCAACGAAAAATTATCCAAAAATAAAAAAGGAACAAAGAAAGGAAATGCAGTAGTACCGAGAAACTCGAGTGTTTATGTGTGAAACCCAAACTAACAAACAAAAAACAATAAAAAAAAATCGTTTGCTGTACCATCCGGGAATCGAAATGGAAAATTCGATCGACTGTTCATGTAAGCCCACTTGTGTATCTGCGAAATTTTCATCCTCGACGCTGTACGTGCCACGCGGTCGCAAATTTTTTGCCTCGCTACGACGTGAAAATTGTTGTACAAAGGCCTACACGCTGACAAAAGAGAATACAAACCAGTGAATAAAGATAAGCGAAATAACAAAAAGTAAAGCAAGATACACACGTTCGAACGAGGATACCACACTTGGTATAGTAGCGTTCCATAATAATGAGCCGCTCGAAGCGATTTTTCGCTCATCGCGCTATTCGCTTCCGCTTGCTCGATGTTGGATGTATTATAGCTTTAAAGAGAGACGCCGTTTTTTTATTTTTTTGATATAGGAGGTAATTGTTATGATGTATCGATAAATCGTTTCGAATTTTTGAGGATACGAAATAGTTGCGACTACCGTCGTCTATACGATGTTTTATTAAAATTGTTAAAAATCTTAAATATTGTTCTCACTTCATTCGTATATTTTCTCTGTAATTTGTTCTTTGTTTAAAATACGCAGATAAATTTGAAAAACATTCTAACAGTGCCAAAGCCTGTACATAAATGTACATAGTTTGGTTTCAAAATGTTCTCATTATGTAAAAAAATGTTTCTTTCGAGAGTTACTAAACTACTTCGTGCCCTTAAAATGATGTTAAAGTTTCAATATTTTTAATCTCTGAGGAAAAAAAATGTAAAAACTTCGTGTTTGCTTAATAAGCGAAAACTACAATCGAAATGAGTCAAGTGAAAATCGTGACGAGCGCGAGATCAACAAGCTTCGAGGATATGAAAAAAATATAGGATAAGGATTATGTGTAATATAATGTGATGATCAAGTATGGCGATGACGACGATAAAGGTATTGTATTAAAAAAAAAACTATTATTGTCCTAGAGCCTAGAGTAGCGTGATAATCCAATAATAAACGGTGAGAACTTAGTCACTGCAATTTCTCACTACGATACAAAGTACTAATTTCTGTGTCTTATTTCACTCCTGTTTATTTTATTCGTTTATTGTACAATTAATTTTATAATTTAAAAATACAACATGTTTGTTTTTTTATGAATAAAAAGAACAATACAAATTATTGAGGATGTTTGTATCCTACAGTAATCGCAGATTACCATCAAACCAGATCACCAAGATCAAACTTTCATGCTATTTAGAAAAAAGAATTAATGTTTATTTTTATTCATAGTATTATAAATCTATTTCTTAATAGATTTTAAAATCAATGTCATATCTTCAAAATCTTCCCGAATCCTTTATAAACTATTTATTTAAATAATATATCATATATTTTTAATTTTCTTCAATTATTTCATTTTCGTAAAACAATATTTATTTACAGATTAGTAACTAAAAATTTTTTATTATTAAAGTTGCAATCCTCAACTTTTCACACTACAGCTATACAGCAAACTGTTTTAATATAAAACAATCAAAGGCACATCGCAGATTGGTCACTTTTATCGCCTGGTGAGCAAAAGGCAACTTCATCCGTCTCGACGAGAGAGGAGCACTTCAGGTGGGTACAAAATGCCAAATGAAGCAGAATATATAGAAGAGGCGCGTCGCTTTGACTCGCGACGAAAAACGCATCGCGGATCCGGGCGCCACTTACATCCCCCGCGACATCAGAGGGAATGCCGCGCGGGCGAGAAATGTAGGTCGTCCCCTTTCCCTGCCCCTCAACCCCTCGCCGCTGAATAAATCCGGCCCTTTGTTTATTCTCACGGCGCTTTCTTCGTCCGCGCCTTATCTCGCAGCCCGCCGTCTCCTAATCTCCCGCCATTGTCCCGGGGAGCTTCTTCGCCCGGCGATTATTCCCGGCTTTACCGCGCGCGAGACGCTGCCGAGTGACTTTTGTGCGCGCGACAGGCAAACATCGCGTAAAAACGCCTCCTCGCGTCTTTTATTTGTCTCTCGTCTTCTTTCAACGACCCACCGGTACTTTCGTTGCGTCGTACTCCTGATTTTTTTGCGACTTCTTAAGGCGCGTAAAAAATATACCGTTTACGTGGCTCGATTGAGACGCAGGAGGTACAAAGAAAAGCTTCCCGTAGAAATTTTTGATATAACGGATAAACAAGTCTCACTTTTTTTGCAGATTTTTGAGAAGTTTGCATTAATTTACGAGGCAAGTCATATAAATGTCGAGTATCTCGTGATTTGATTCTTTGAATATTGACGGAAATCTCATTTCTTCTTTTTGTCACATAAGGACCTCACTTGATAAATATTATATTTTACCTGCAAAATTGATAACAACATGAATAACTCATGCAAAGTAGAGGATTTACATACTAATTTCTCCATGTATTAAAAAGGAAGTCATTAAAAAGATAATTATATTTTTGTAATTTTTACTACTGTACGTCGTACTAAATATTGATTTTTCTACTTATTTTAAAAAATTTCATCTTGCCTTTCATAACTTTTGCTTCACTACTTCGGATAAATTTTTGTTTTTAATTCAATCTTTATAACAAACTCTAAATATTAATTTGAACTTTTGCTTTTCTCATCTGACTAGAACTTTTATTTGCACAAACATATAACAGGAGATCGGGGAAGCGATGAATGCAAACATTCGACGAGCCTCGCGGAATGTTTCTTCATTATAAAAGCGAACCACGGAAATAAGCCGTGGGGAGGGGCGGGAGGGTGGGGGCTAAATATACCGGTGGTTCGATATTTAAAAGAGCGAAACTTATTATAACGTCGTTGGGACATTACAAGAACCGCGAGTCTGGCCTAACACTGGCTGGTACTACTCGCTCGAGGAGAGGAGGAGAGGAGCGCGGCCGCCCACTCGGGCGACGAGAACGGCCCTGACGACCATCGCAACGATAATTGCCGTCTCGTGAGCCCGAGCGCAACCCGTCCCTCTGTGTACAAGCGAAGGCATGCAACTATACACACCGATGAAGGCGTATACCCGCAGCCACTCCACGGCCTCCAATCATATTTATAATAAAGTTTTGACTTCTTGCCAACCAATGGAATTAGTGTTCTCATTCTTCTTCTTTTTGATTATTTAAGTAAAATATTGTTTATTAAAATTTCTTTTTTTTAAAAAGTTAATAAAAATTGAAAATCATTTTTTATACTATAGGTTTTATTAGGTATGTAACTCAATAAGAAATCGCATTTTATATACTTGTTTTGCACTTCATCGAATTACTTAAAATGTAATTCAAATTCAAAGGAATTAAAAGCTTATCATTGAACCAGTAGCAGAGTAGTCCACAAAAGAAGCTCGTTTTTATCACAAGCAAACTTATCCATTTACTAACGTGCACTGCTTTGGCATACAAATTCGCTGTGCATGTGATTCTTTCACGTAAAACATTTGTTTAAAACCAAAATTTTAAATTAGAATAATTTTATTACTGCTTACGACCAACATCAAATAAAAGCAAACAATAATTAACAATTTTAAAATAAATTATTTTCAGAAAAATAAATTTGGAACTAATATAGCTGCACTTTAATAAAAAAAAAGGAAAAAAGTGAAGAAAAAGGGTTGAGAACCTCCTGAGACACGTCGGAGCATTGCCCATTAACATAAACGACGATCGAGTGCGGCTCGTTGGCAAGTAGCGGTAGTGGGGCACAAGGAGCGCCCGAAGGAGGTAAAGCGAGACGGCGATAGAAGAGAGACCCTCGAAACTTGGAGAACCGAGAGCGTCTCGGAACTTCATGTCGCATTACGAGTCCGTCTACATAAGGACGCGGAGCGTCGCAGTGGCTGCCGATTATCGGCGAGCACCACGTCGGGATCCAGCCGGGAGATGATTGAGACTCAAGAGGAGGCCAAAGTAAGGCAGACCTTTCAAATGCTTACGATTTTTTTTTCTTATTTTTTAGTCGCTCGACGTTTGCTTTCGTCGAAGGATACGCGAGATTTTCCAGTGGCGGGAATCGCGTTAATGGAATATGTCGGATGCGAGCACTTATTGGCGAGAGCATTTTTGTAGAATTGTATAGTTACTGACGCTGCAACGGTGCTAATTGAGTTTTCGAAATTTAAGATAAAATTGCGTTAATGTGCTCAAGTAATTAACGTAGAATTGCACTGAACAATAGTTAGATAGTTTATTTTAAATTCGAGATTATATTAATAAATCTAAATAATAATTAGCTCGATGTTTTCAGTAAGTACTAAGTTAATGAAATGATACAGTAATGAGGTATCAATTGTTAATAAAGTTACATGCTTCAAGATTTCAATTGGCTACCTACTTATCTTCAGAAAAGACATAGAAATCATTAAAAATAAATCGAATCTTTTGATCGCAACTCGTTTTTTTTTTTATAGAATATACATATCATATCATTCTTGAATTTGTACCTGGCCTTTGCTATTCTCTTTTCATACAATGTTAAATTCTGCAAAATTTCTCTACTAAGTTAAACTTTCTTACCAAAATAATGATTATAATATTAACTGATTCAAATTTAAAGAATAAGCCTTGTGGAAATGCAATAATTATTACATACCAAGTACATCAAAAATGTGGAAGCAATCTGTTATGTGTCTCTCTGTTCTAATTGAGGCGTAACTACCCAATTAAAAGTTCAATCGATAATTAAATCACTCCATTACGAACCCACCACTCCAAGAGACCCACAAAAGAACAACCACATACTCCAAGAAATCCGCGCATCCATTCAAGTCATCCGATCGAGGTCTTTGACACTGAACCTCCGATTGGCTATCATCACGCACCAAACACCTATCGACTGGAATATCGGTCGGATAGCAAGGAAAGTTCCGACACGGCGAAGTGGCGCGCCGAGGGTGTCGGTGCCAGTCACGAGCCGCCGCGTGCTTCCTGAGCCTCTCGCTCGCACCCCTCGCAGCCCGAGGCGCGAACTGCGTTCCTTCGCAGTGGGCACCCGACACGCCGGCCCGGAAGGTCGCGCGCCACGACGGTCCACTTATATCCCGCGTCCCGATGGAATTCCGCGAGTGGTACAGTTAATCCGGCGGTATGTTCGTCCACGGGCCGGCGGTCGCTCACCAGAGGTCCGAGAACTCGGACGAGGGGAGCGACGAGGAGGGCTCCGGGGATGTTCTTCAGGTTGATTGTGATAGAAGCTATGCTTAAAAAATTCGTTTTAATCAATAATGTTCTTAATAAAAATAACTACTGTATAAACTATTACTGTACTACTAATGAATACGTTTGGAAGATTTCCTAAGTAGTTTCGGTGTAATTGTTACTCGGTTAAAATCAATGTCAATTTACTCTTGCAATTAAGTAGTCCATTAGAAGTTCATCCGTAGTTCGTGCAATAGTTTTGTAAATATTTTTTTTCAGTACTTCATTTTCGTGATTGAAATTAAAGAATTATTGATTAAAAATTATTTAAGTTATGATGTAGGTTTATTACGTTGGAAATTACGTTTAAAAAACTCATTACAATCATTACATTGTACACTTATTTCTGGATATTGGTTTGCTACAGAGACGACGCGAAGAATGCGAGCGAAAGGCGCGCCGGGGGGAGATGGACCCCCGGCTGGAGTTCGCGTTCCAGCTTCTGGTGGACGCGACTGGACTGCCCAGACACGAGGTGATGGACCACGTGTTCGAGGGCGACATGCTGGACGAGATCAATCAGCTCTTTCTCCCGCACATGAAGTCCACCCTCATGTGGTTCTACCAGGAAGTCGAGGAACCCGAAGTTCAACGATCCACGGAAATCGTAATAATGCAACTACTGGCTCTTCGTGTACTTATAGAATTATCGATTTGAAAATTATTTCAACAGGGACCTACCAAAACCAGTGGCACGCGACCGCAACAAAATACAGCCGCGGCGAAGGTTAAAGAGGTGAAGGAGCCGAAAGAGCCGCCGAAGAAAAAATTATTCTTGACTGACGGCTGGCAAGTGCCTTGTACAGGGATATGCGTATACATGTTTCGGTGAGTCATAAAAAAAATAATCTGCAGGTCATTCGCGCGATTCAATACGATAATGTATCGACTCGCATCGATTTATTTTTAATTCCGCGTCTAGAATCAACATTTCGAAGCAGCTCCCGGAAGAGGGCTTTCAAAAGGACCTTTACACCGGCGTGATCGACGCGCCGAAGGTGGGCATAATACCGTACATTCAGCGGGTCATCGAGCGCGTTTTTATGGACGCTCTGGCCCATCCCGGCGTCGAGGACGAGGACGACTGTCCCATGATAAAGAGCGTCCTACTTCCAGGCCTCCGTTCCTTTTGCAGCGCTCTCAAAGGTACCAGTGCCCGTCAAAGGGATGGAAATACGCCGATAAAAGAGATACGGCTTATAAAAGTGGATGGACTTTGCAGTTTGCGAGGAGGTGGCGCGCGACGGCAGTATATTCGACGACGGCCAGTCGATGATGGACGAGGTGCACGACGCCGAGAGCGCGAAAATGTTTCTCTCGAACGAGGGCACCGCGGAGAGAGTGGAGGAGCGGGTGCGCGGCTGGATTAAAAAGTTGAAGGACTTCATGCTGGAGAGCAAGCAAGTCAGGAGGGAGAACGACAGCTCGGGACCGCAGCAGGAGCTCGAGTACTGGAAGAGACGAGGATCGCAGTTCAGCCAGCTGGTCGCCAGGCTTCAGGTTTAATTTCAATTAAAATTGCTTAACATAATTAGTTCAAGCAACTTGTAATAATAAAATTAGTTATTTTTATTAATTAATTTGAAAACGAATTAAAACAATTCGATAACGTTTAAAATAATCTTAAATAATAAAATTTTGTTGTAGGATGACGAAGTGAAGATGTCCTTACTGTGCCTTCAAGTTTCTAGGTCAAAACTGTTGAAAGAATGGGAAGATATGGAAGAGGAAGTTACATATTGTTTCAACGAAGCCAAAGATAATGCAAAGTTTATTCAAGCGTTGGAAAAATGTTGTCATTGCCTGTACTTGGACGACCCAGTGAGTGACGCAAATAAACAAAACGATTACTTTTTTAATCACATATTTTATGGCAAAGTTCGAAACTAAAAAAAGATTAATCGATACTTTCAAATGTAGGTAAGAATGAGAGACTCCTTGGTCTCCTTGCTACAAACTGTAAGGCTAATATATAGCGTCTCGAGGTACTACAATACGTCGGAGAGAACAAGCTCTCTTATGGTCAAGATCACTAATCAGATGATAGCAGCTTGTCGAGATTACGTTACAATGCGGGGTAGGGAAACTGTTTGGGGCCAAGACAGAACTAACGCCAGGCAAAAATTGAAACATTGTTTAAGACTAAATAAGTAATATTTCAATTCCTTTATCGCTTTAAGAGGTTACATTTAAGTGAATTTTTAAATGATGTCACGGAGTGAACAAAATCGATTTTTTTTACATGTATATTAAAATCTCATAATTATGAATTTGTTGTATATCTTATAACAAAGTTTTAAAAAATTTATTTAAAAATCTGTTTTTCGTCACTTTACTTAGATGTAATCCCTTAATTATTAAATTTTACAATTTTCTTTAAATAAAGATTTGTATTTACTCTATAGAGCCTACCGAGAAACTTATCGACTGGTACGCTGTTCACCAGCTATAACGGAAGAGGAGTTTTCTTTCTCCGAGACTCACGTGTTTGGTCGATTCGACTCGTTCTGTGCCAGGATACGTAAAATCTTAACAATGTTCGATTTGATAGAGGATTATCAAAAATTATTTGAACGAAGAATGGAAGGTCTTTTATTAGGCGAAGGTATTCTTTTACATAAATTTTCAATACCTCCACCTCTGAAAATTCAGGGTTAATTGTAAACTAATTAATCAATAAACATACAGCATTGGATGAAACGATAAAAACCTTCGAAGAGGCAAAGAAAATAGCAACGAGTAAAAATTACGATTACTTAGATCCGCGAAATGTCGAATTCGACAAGGACTACGACAACTTCATGGCGCGAACCGACACACTGAAACGAAAAGTCGGGGACATAATAGAGAAGAATTACGCGGACGTCTGGGAGACGCCGCAGGGCATTCGCTTCCTCACTCGTTTCGAAAAGGCACGTAAATATTTTATATACGAAACGAACTAATCAACGTAAAAAAATTTTTTATATATTCAGGTTAGCGAGAAAATCCCACTGACGAAGCTGGATGAAAAGTATAATCTCGTAGTGAGGTACTGCGATAAGGAAGTGGAGCGTACGCTCAAACTTTTTAAAAAGCAGAGGGACGATCCACCACTACCCAGGCACTTACCACCGATAGCTGGGAGACTTGCGTGGGCGAACTCGTTGAAGTAAATTATCTGAAAAAATTTCGGTATTACGAAAGAAGAAAATTTTTTACATCGGGTTACATTTTTTTAGGATACATTTGGATGAATTGGCGGCTTCCGTTTCCAGTCATCCGGTTTTAAAAACTTTGCCCACCACAGTGGACTTAGTAAGACGTTACAATCACGCCCACGCCGTGATAGTCCAGTATCAGTCCGACATCGCCGAAGTGTGGACTCATCAGAATTCTTGGCTAGTCGAAGACTGCCTCAAAAAGTAAAATTTACCAGCAATCTATACAAAAAATCTTTATTCCATAAAACGTACAATTACAATTTACATGTGATTTATTTCCTTCCAGAAATTTGTTAACAGTCGACGTAGCAACGGGAAAAGTCAAAGTAAATTTGGAGAGCCGCATCGTACTGTTATTGCGCGAAGCCGATTGTCTGGCTAAATTAAACTTAGATATACCAATAGTGGCGAAAGCTATATTGGCGAAGCGAGAGCACTTCACTTTGGTAAAGGACTCGCTGTACCTCGTAATCGAGGAGTTTGTGAACACGGCAAGGCGGGTGAAACTGGAGGTCCGACCACTGCTGCTGCCTCATCTTGTAAGGGTTGCGTCGCTTTTGAAGCCCGGATTCGTCACGCTTACATGGACTAAGCCAGAATGGAAGGATTTTTGTCACAATACTCGGGATCAAATCAAACAGTTCGATATACTTATAACCAGAGTTCACGACGTTTACACCAATCGGTAAATTTCTCCGTCTATATAATTCTTATTCGTCCTTAGAGTAATTTGCTTTTTATCAGAGTAATTAAAACAAATAAATTCCACTTCTATTTCATTGAAAATAGAAAAATAAGCAATCACTTTATTTTGCCTTATTAGCAAAAAAATCCCTGCAGAAAAAGATAATATAAATTTTTGCATTATTCGTAGTATTCTACAAGTACTGGTAAGCATGCAGAAAGTGACGCTGCACTCGCTGCCGGAGGAAGAGCCGTGGAACGTGGAGGAATTCGTGAAGAAGACCGAGGAGGCATGCAGGACCGCGGCGGTCGAGCTGCACCGTAAGAGCCAGATGGTGGAGGAAGCCGTGGAGGAAGTTTTAGAGCTCGTGAAAAATGCCGCGGAAAGTTTCAAAGGCGCCGTCGACGCGGATCAATTTAACTTTCTCGACGAAGGTACGACGTCTCCTTTTTTTTTAAATCGAACGATAAAACATACTCTGCGATTTAAAAAGTTTTATTACTTGGGAGGGGGGTCGTTAGAACTTTATTAGTTGAGTCTCGCAACCGAGTTTGTCTTTCCACTATAAAAAGCACCTCTTTTTTAACGTCGAAAACTATGATGAAATATTGATGCAAATGCATGTTTTGGATGGGTAGAGGGGCAGGAGCCGAGCGAAGGTTCGCAGCAGCAACAGGACTGGTCGGTCGTGTGGGCGTGCTTCGATGATCCGCATCAGCTGCTCTCGACAGCAGAGGGAAGCTTATCGAAGGGTATGCAGGAGATGGTGCGAAATGCTGTTTCTGAGATGAGAAGGTACTACTCGAGGAAAGTCGTCGATGTGCTTATCAAGGTTACTAAATCGTCCCTGGATGCTATCAGGCGGCGATTTTCAAGAGAAATTGATATGGGTATTTTGTTGAGTGATTTAACTGACTACTTTAATTTGTAATTTTCTGTTACTTAAGTATGCTTTTCAGAGGACATACCAAATCCGGTATTTTTGCTTCACGCAACGCTTATGATCCCGTCGGTACTGGTGAAGCCTAGTCTCGATGACGTGCAGGAGGCGCTAATGACTGCTGGAAAAACTATCGCCGGTGTTTCCAAAGGCGTAGCGCAATGGGATGCTGGAACTAAAGATGGAAAAAGTGAAAAGGTAAATGAAGCAGTTGTAAAACTAAGAAGGTATTTCTATTTAAGTTTCCAACTATTTCAAATTTTACATTCCAGTCGTCCTGGCGTTCATTGCCATGGGCTCCGAAAAGAAATTTGTTGGATGTCGTAACAAAGGCACAGCTGGACGCAGAAAGGCGAAATCAAGAGAACAAAGAAGATGCGAAAACTCGTAGAAGAAGATTGTACAAAGTCGTTTCCGAGGAGAAGCCAACTTTTCCAGTGCAAAAACGGAATTTCTTCTCGATGATCATGGAAAATAAAGAAATCGTTAAAATGTTTTCCATGTTGAGTGCCTGCACCCAAGAACTTCGACAAGTTACTAATTTTTCACTAGTTTCAAAACGCAGTTAACTCGAGTTTACGTTTTACTCAGTTTATTGTTCATTTTTAGGATCTGGCCGATTTTATGGATCGGTGGAAGCCGTATAATTTTCTCTGGAAAAACGAGCGCAGTATGCGGGAACTTTTACAAATTTCTTTAACGGAGTTTGAAAGTACGTTAAGGAAGCACGGAGAGCTAGAGGACAGATTGGCTACTGAACCGGATATGATAATTTTCGGTACATCAATAGCCGTATCAACTGAAAAATTGAAATATGCTCTGTTTACGGAAATAAAAAGTAAAATAATATTAATCTGCTTTTAGTACAAATTAAATTTTTGTAAAGTATACTAATACTAAATAATTTAATTTTTAGGTTCAACTCATAAAATTGGACAAGCTATCAAGAAAAAATATCGTCGAGAAATGGAGTACGTATACGCTGTAATGAACGAAATGGAAAGAAAATTAGACCGCCAGATTCGCGATTTAGATGACGTTCGTCTAATTATGGACACGCTAAGAAAAATTCGAGAACAAGAAGTCGACATGGAACTTAGAATTGACCCCATCGAGGAAGCTTTCAACATCGTCACCCGCTACGAAGTGCCAGTAGATCGCGAATGTTTAGAACAAGTTGACAACCTCAGGTAAAAAATCAAGAAACTAAATTTAAAATCAGCACCACATAACGAATGATATCGTTTACAAAAACAAAAAAATCCTTTCAGGTACACGTGGCAGCAGCTGCAAGCTCGGGCCTTAGAAAGCCACGTTCAACTCTTAACCCTACAGCCTCAATTCGAAGAGGAGCTCCGCAACAACCTCGAAAAGTTCCGTCAGGACAACGAGGCGTACTGTGAGGAATATCGCTCTTCTGGTCCCATGCAGCCAGGTCTTACGCCACGCGAAGCGTCCGACCGTCAAATCCTCTTCCAAAATCGCTTCGACGGCATGTGGCGCAAGCTCCTCGCTTATCAGAGCGGCGAGGAGCTTTTTGGCCTGCCCGTTACCGATTATCCCGAATTGTCGCAGATCCGGAAGGAGTTGAATCTACTGCAGAAGCTTTATAAGCTCTACAACGATGTAATCGATCGAGTCAGCAGCTACTACGACATACCCTGGGGAGAGGTGAATCTGTTCTTAAAGATATTTTATACAATTTTCGCGAACAGGATGGCTATTGAAAAGTACGTCCGACACGACCTATTTTGGCGAAATATTTTATTGGATTAAACTACGATATTCGACTTGTAATAAAATTTACGAGAAATACATTTTTTTTATATTTTTTTAATGCAGTTGTTCATCTTTCATTGCCCTACTCACAAATATTCAAATATTCAAATTGCTTTATCATCTTTTCATTCGTAATCTATACATTTTTTTTAATCTCGTTTGATTTATTTAAAATTAAAGCTGCTTAATGAATTCTATAAGCAATCAAACGAATGAATTCTATCAGCAAACTTTTTTTGTTTCATTTTTTGTATTGAATTTATGAAATTTTTCCAACAATATTTTTTTAATGTAATTCTTAAATAATCCATATAGGTAAATATCGAAGAAATCAACAACGAACTGATGGAGTTCCAAAATCGCTGTAGAAAGTTACCGAAAGGCCTGAAAGAGTGGCCAGCATTCTTCGCCCTGAAAAAGACGATCGACGATTTCAACGACATGTGTCCCCTGCTGGAGCTAATGGCCAACAAGGCGATGAAACCTCGTCATTGGCAACGAATCGTCGAGGTGACGAGTCACGTCTTCGATCTGGAAAGCGAGGGTTTCTGTCTGAAAAATATTTTAGAGGCACCGTTGCTAAAACACAAGGAGGATATTGAAGACATTTGCATCTCAGCGATGAAGGAAAAGGACATAGAGGCGAAACTCAGGCAAGTCGTCAACGAGTGGTCTGCGCACGAGCTCACCTTTATGACCTTCAATAACAGGGGAGAATTGTTACTCAGAGGTGATACGACTGCGGAAACTATTGGTCAACTCGGTTTGTATAGAAAAATTAGCAGGAAATAGTATATCCTCTTTTTTGATGAAGAAGCTACTTAAAATATTCCCTTGCAGAGGACAGTCTCATGATCTTGGGTTCTCTAATGTCTAATCGTTACAATGCACCGTTCCGCAAACAAATCCAGCAGTGGCTGGGTGATCTCTCGAACACTAATGAGATCCTCGAACGGTGGCTGCTGGTTCAAAATATGTGGGTGTATCTGGAAGCTGTATTCGTTGGTGGTGACATCGCGAAACAGCTGCCAAAAGAAGCCAAGCGTTTCAGTAAAATCGATAAGAGCTGGCAGAAGATCATGCAGAGAGCTCATGAAACACCAGGAGTTGTGCCGTGCTGTGTAGGTGATGATTTGCTGAAACAACTTTTGCCACACTTGCAAGAGCAGCTGGAATTATGCCAGAAATCCCTAAGTGGGTTAGTACTTCATGAACTTCATGAATATTTTATTATTTAATTTGAGTTACACATTTAATGTTAACGTGTTTTATAGATACCTGGAGAAGAAGCGAATGATGTTTCCGAGATTTTTCTTCGTTTCCGATCCAGCCTTGTTAGAAATTCTTGGTCAAGCGTCTGATTCGCACACGATTCAGAACCACTTGTTATCTATATTTGACAATACTAGGCACGTTAAGTTCCATGATATTGAATATAACAAAATTACTGCTATCATCTCCTCTGAGGGAGAAATAATACAGGTATTTCGAAGAACCACAAATGTTTCTCTGTGCTCACTAATCTATTAACCCAATTTCTTATAACAGCTTGAAAGAGCAGTGCGAGCTGAAGGTTCGGTAGAAACTTGGCTGATGCAGCTCCTGCAAACATCGCAACAATCACTACACTCGATAATTCGGCAAGCCTACGTAATGATCAACGATCAAAATTTCAATCTCCTTAGCTTTCTGGATAAAATGCCGGCCCAAGTGGGCATCCTAGGTATACAAATGATCTGGACACGCGATGCCGAGTTGGCTTTGATGCAAGCACGAGCTGACAAGAAAATCATGGGAGAGACTAACAATCGTTTTCTCGAGCTTTTGAACACTTTGATTGATCAAACTACCAGAGATCTTACTAAAATCGACAGGACTAAATTTGAAACTCTTATAACAATTCACGTCCATCAACGAGATATTTTTGATATTTTAGTAAGTTTATAAATGAACTCTTTTATGTGCTAAAACAAAATATTAATTTTAATAATGTGACGTTGTTTTTTCTAGTGCCGTTTAAATGTTCGTTCAGTTAATGACTTTGAATGGTTGAAACAATGTCGATTTTATTTCAAAGAAGACCTAGATAAAACTTCAATATCGATAACAGACGTTCAATTTGTATATCAAAATGAATATTTAGGATGTACAGAGCGTTTGGTCATTACTCCATTAACCGATCGGTAAATTATTTGTTATAAAATTATTCTAAAATATAATATTTACCCAAAATAAATGACAATCAAATTAAACAGTTGCTATATAACATTGGCACAAGCATTGTCGATGTCGATGGGCGGCTCTCCATGTGGTCCTGCTGGTACTGGCAAAACTGAAACTGTAAAGGACATGGGAAAAACGCTGGCAAAGTACGTAGTTGTGTTTAACTGCTCAGATCAGATGGATTACCGAGGCCTCGGGCGTATTTACAAAGGACTTGCACAAAGTGGATCTTGGGGTTGTTTCGACGAGTTCAATAGAATAGAGCTTCCGGTACTTTCCGTCGCAGCCCAACAAATAGCTGTTGTACTATCCGCCAAAAAAGAGAAAAAGAAACAATTTTTATTTACTGACGGAGATCAAATTGACATGTGTCCAGAATTTGGAATTTTTATAACTATGGTCAGTAGCATTACGCGCAAACTGCACTTAAATCTACTTATATTGTTTTAATTATTTTATATATATATTTTTTCAGAATCCAGGATATGCCGGTAGAAAAGAGTTACCAGAAAATTTGAAAATACAATTTAGAACGGTAGCCATGATGGTACCTGACAGACAGATCATTATTCGTGTGAAATTGGCGAGCTGTGGTTTTCTCGAAAACATCACCCTTGCTCGAAAATTTTATACCTTGTACAAACTGTGCGAGGAGCAACTTACGAAACAAGTACACTACGATTTTGGCTTAAGAAATATTTTATCTGTGTTAAGATCACTTGGGGCAGCTAAGAGAATAAATTCAAAAGATTCTGAAAGTACTATTGTCATGCGAGTTTTACGAGATATGAATCTTTCCAAACTCATAGGTATTTTATTACTACAAGCAAAGTATAAAGTATTGCTCTTAGTTTTAGAAATAATAAAAATATTTTTTAGATGAGGACGAGCCACTGTTTATATCATTAGTAGCTGATCTATTCCCAAATCAAGTGCTTGAAAAGACAGCTTACCCGGAGCTTGAAGCAGCAATTGAACAACAAGTCTTAGAAGATGGATTGGTTTATCATCCTCCTTGGGTCTTGAAACTCATTCAACTGTATGAAACTCAGAGGGTGAGGCACGGTATTATGACATTAGGTCCAACGGGAGCAGGGAAGACCACCTGCATTCAAACACTTATGAAAGCTCTTACTACTATTGGAGAACCTCACAGGTAAACAAATCATTTTAAATAACATCTAAATTCATTCATGATTCTCAAATAGATTTTAAAAATATTGTGCTATGTCTTCAGAGAAATGAGAATGAATCCGAAGAGTATAACTGCAGCTCAAATGTTTGGTCGATTGGATGTAGCCACGAACGATTGGACAGACGGTATATTTTCAGCTCTATGGCGTAAAACTTTGAAATTAAGACAGGAAGAGCACATATGGCTTGTTCTCGATGGCCCAGTTGACAGTATATGGATAGAAAATTTGAATTCCGTACTAGATGACAATAAAACTTTGACGCTGGCAAACGGAGATCGTTTGCCAATGTCTCCGATGTGCAAAATTATTTTCGAACCGCATAATATTGATAATGCTAGTCCTGCAACGGTCTCTAGAAATGGCATGGTTTATATGAGTTCTTCGGGACTAGATTGGGATCCGGTGGTGACAGCTTGGCTCAAGGGGCGAACGCCTTTGGAAAGTGAAGTTTTCGAGAAATGTTTCCAAGACTCATTTGCTCAGGTTAATTTAACTTCGTACAGAATCAATAATTCTACTTATTTTAAAAATGAACATAAAGATAAAATTTACTGCTTTTTAAAATATTTCAGGTTTATGCGTGGAGCACCCAAACGCTGGTTTTTGCTATTAACGTCCTTCAATGTAATATTGTTCGTCAAATGCTCTGTCTTTTGGAAGGGTTGGTTCCACCTGAGATTCCTGCAGAAGAACAGGAAATGGAATTAGAAGATGATATGGAACGAAATAAACCAACTCCAATGACTACGGAGCATCTTCGACGTCTTTACGTTTTCGCTTTAGTGTGGGGAATCGGGGCACTTTTAGAAAATGCTGATCGGCGAAAGTATGATGAATATCTAAGATCGAATTTTCAGTGTCTCGATCTCCCGTTTTTAGAGAAAAAGCCCACAGCAACAGTATTTGATTTTTTTGTAAATGACAAGGGAAAGTGGGACCTTTGGACAAGCATGTTGACGAATTATGTCTACCCAGATTACGCAACACCAGAATTCAGCAGTATCTTGGTTCCTATTCCTGATAACGTTAGGATTCAGTATTTAACAGATTTAATCGGTAAACAAGACAGGGCAGTCTTATTAACTGGTGAGCAAGGTTCAGCGAAAACTGTAATGATGAAAGCTTACATGAAGAAAGCTAACCCAGAAACTACTTTGAACAGATCGTTTAATTTCAGCTCAGCCACGACACCTTATCAATTTCAGAAAACTATTGAAAGCTATGTAGAGAAAAGGATGGGTAGTACTTTTGGTCCACCGGGAGGCAAAAAAATGTTGATCTTCATAGACGATATTAATTTACCAGAGATCAACGAATGGGGAGATCAGGTGACTAATGAAATAGTTCGCCAGACAATGGATATGAAAGGATTTTATTCGCTAGAAAAACCTGGAGATTTTACTACAGTCATTGATGTTACTTTCATGGGTGCAATGGGTCAACCAGGTGGAGGGAGAAATGACATACCGTCCAGATTGAAAAGACAGTTTTGTATATTTAATTGCACTTTGCCAGATGATGCTGCAATTGATCGAATTTTTAGTGTTCTTGGAGAGGGACATTATAATTCAAAACGTGGCTTTTCTCCAGAAGTACGCGGTTTGGTTAAAACAATGGTAGGACTTACCAGAATTTTATGGCAAAATACTAGAGCAAAATTACTTCCAACGCCTGCAAAGTTTCATTACGTTTTTAATCTGAGAGATTTGTCAAGAATCTGGCAAGGCATGCTCGGAACTTTATCGACTGTAATCGACAGAGAAGAAGTTCTTATGTTACTCTGGAAACATGAATGTGAAAGGGTATTTAGTGATAGATTTACGCTGCTGGCAGATAAAGAATGGTTCAAGAAGGAATTAGTTACTGTTGTTAAGGATACCTTAGGAGAATCGTATGTTGATATGATCCAGACCGATCCTGCATTTGTTGATTTTATGAGGTAATTATTATAAATTAATAATTTAATAATAGTCTAAAATATCTTAAATACGTTTGTTTTCGTTAATTTTCAGAGATGCTCCAGAGCCCACAGGTGAGGAAGGCGAAGACGCAGACATGGAGCTACCAAAAGTTTACGAACCTGTTTTCGACTATCAAGTTCTACGAGATCGATTAGAAATGTTTCTGTCACAATTTAATGAGATGCAGCGCGGGGCGGGTATGGATCTGGTATTCTTTCCCGATGCTATGTTACATCTCGTGAAAATTTCTCGAGTGATAAGGCACCCAAAGGGAAATGTGATGTTAGTGGGAGTAGGAGGCTCCGGCAAGCAGAGCTTAACAAAGTTATCATCATTTATTGCTGGATATAAAACATTCCAAATTACTTTGACGCGATCTTACAACGTGGCTAACTTTTTGGAGGATCTGAAATTTTTATATAGAGCCTGTGGTGGCCAAGGAAAAGGAACAACCTTTATTTTTACGGATCTGGATATTAAAGAGGAAGGATTTCTTGAATATTTGAATAACATTTTAAGTTCTGGTGTAATAAGTAATCTATTTACGAGAGATGAACAAGCAGAAATAATTTCAGAGCTGACGCCAGTTCTTAAACGCGAGAATCCAAAGAAAACATTGAATAATGAACTAGTTATGGAGTTTTTCCTTCAGAGAACTTGTCAAAATTTACATGTGGTATTTTGCTTTTCACCGGTTGGAGAAAAATTCAGAAACCGAGCTCAGCGATTCCCAGCTCTTATTTCTGGCTGCACTATCGATTGGTTAGTTTACTAATATGTTTGACACTTTTATATAAATTTTAAATTCATTTTCTAACTTTATGTATGTCGTGAAACAGGTTCCAACCATGGCCAAGAGATGCTTTAGTCCTTGTAGCACAGCACTTCTTGCACGATTTTGAAATAGCTTGCAGTGATGACATCAAAGTTCATCTAGTAAATGCCTTAGGTTCAATCCAAGATATAGTTTCCGAAACATCTACTGAATATTTTCAACGATTCCGGCGTGCAACGCATGTTACACCTAAATCTTACCTAAACTTTATTGGGGGCTACAAAAATATCTACAGGATGAAACAACACGAACTTGGAGAAGGTGCTCGCAGAATGGACACAGGTTTAGCGAAATTGGAGGAAGCTTCTATATCGGTAGAAATTCTGAAACAAGATCTTGCTGAGATGGAAAAGGATTTAGTTCAAGCTTCGCAAACTGCGGAGACTGTATTGTTGGAAGTGACAGAACGAGCGATGCAGGCAGAGACATTTAAAAATCAAGTACAAAAGGTAAAAGAAAAGGCTGAACAACTAGTCGCATGCATAGCTGAGGAAAAAGCTTTGGCTGAAGAGAAACTCGAGGCTGCAAAACCTGCATTAGAGGAAGCTGAGGCGGCTCTGAATACCATAAAACCAGCTCATATAGCAACTGTAAGAAAACTTGGGAGACCTCCACATCTTATTATGAGAATTATGGACTGTGTTTTGATTCTGTTTCAAAGAAGAGTTGGTTAGTGCTAAGAACCCTTAATTGTTACATTAGGAGAAGTCACAATTGTTTAATAATCCAATTATTTATCATTATTATTTCCTTTGTTACTATCTATTATTTTTAGGTCCTGTGGTTCCCGACACAGCTGCTCCATGTCCAAAACCATCATGGGCAGAATCATTAAAAATGATGGCTAGCACAACATTCCTTTTACAGTTGCAAAACTATCCAAAAGACATCATAAACAATGAGATGGTTGAATTATTACAACCTTACTTTAAAATGGAAGACTACAACATGGAAACAGCTCGAAGAGTCTGCGGTGATGTAGCAGGTCTTTTGTCTTGGACCAAAGCTATGGCTTTCTTCCACTCGGTAAATAAAGAAGTTTTACCATTGAAAGCGAATCTGACATTGCAAGAAGCCAGATTGAAAGTTGCTATGGAAGATCTAGCAGATGCTGAACGAGAGTTGTCCGAAAGAGAAATGGCACTTCAAGCGGTTAAAGGTATAAATTCAGATAAAGATATTCTTTTATTATTATTGTGCTATTACTGTATTTTTTATTATTAATTATCAATTAAATATTATAGCTCAATATGATGCTGCAGTAGCTGAGAAACAAAGACTGACAGACGATGCAAATATATGTTTAAGAAAAATGACAGCTGCTACTGCTCTGATCAACGGCTTAGGAGGTGAAAAAATTCGATGGACGGAACAAAGTAAAGAATTCAAACTACAACTTGGTCGATTGGTTGGAGACGTTCTCCTTGCTACTGGTTTCTTGTCTTATTGCGGGCCATATAATCAGCAATTCAGAGCCGGTTTAATTACTTCTTGGATGAATATTTTAATGTCCAGATCTATTCCATTTACTCAAGATTTAAATATTACAAATATGTTGGTCGATTCAGCTACGGTCTCAGAATGGACTTTGCAGGGTTTACCAAATGATGAATTATCTGTACAAAATGCTTTAATTGTCACAAAGTCATCATCTTATCCACTACTAGTGGATCCACAGAATCAAGGAAAAATGTGGATTAAGAATAAAGAAATGTCAAATGAGTTACAAATTACTTCTTTAAATCACAAATATTTTAGAACTCATTTAGAAGATAGTTTGTCCTTAGGTAATTCTTTTTCTAATGACATATTTCATGTGCTTAAAAAAATAGCAATAAAAACATTTTTAATTCACAGGTCGTCCTCTTCTCATTGAAGATGTAGCGGAAGAACTTGACCCAGTAATAGATAACGTACTCGAAAAGAACTTTATAAAATCCGGATCGATAGAAAAAGTTATTGTGGGCGACAAAGAATGTGACGTTATGCCTGGATTCATGCTGTATATAACAACAAAGTTACCCAATCCCGCCTACAGTCCTGAAATATCAGCTAAAACTTCAATTATTGATTTTACGGTAACAATGCAAGGCTTAGAAGATCAGTTACTAGGTCGCGTTATCTTGATGGAAAAGGCAGATCTTGAAGCGGAACGCGTCGCTTTGTTCGAGTCTGTCATGACTAATCAGCGCTCGATGAAGGAGCTGGAAAGCACTTTATTGCATCGATTGACTTCATCTGAAGGCTCTTTAGTAGATGATGAAGCTTTAATCGGTTTGTTTCTATTTGTGATAAATCTAAATGTCAAGCTTGATTGATTATTTAAATAAAAATCGAATAACTTATTTTAATTTTAGGAGTTTTGAGGGAAACTAAATCAACAGCTGAATCGGTAAAGGAAAAACTACAAGTAGCAGCTTTAACTGAGAAAAAGATTACCGTCGCCAGAGAAGAATTTCGAGCAGTAGCAGCAAGAGGATCAATACTCTACTTTTTGATTGTCGAAATGAGCAATGTCAATGTTATGTATCAAAATTCATTAAAACAGTTTCTCACCATATTCGACAATTCTATCACAAAATCTGAAAAAAGTACCATCACCAGTGAAAGGATCAATATCATACTGAGGCACTTGACCTATGAAGTTTGGAGCTTTACTCTGCGCAGTCTTTATGAAAGACATAAACCACTTTTCACACTCATGCTTGCTATGAAGATCGACTGCTATCGAGGTTTAATATCTCATGCGGAATTCATGGCTTTCATTAAAGGTGGAGCTTCCTTGGATCTCAATGCAGTAGCTCCAAAACCTTTTAGATGGATTCTAGATATCACATGGTTAAATTTGGTAGAAATAAGCAAACTTGAAGTGTTTTCGGAAGTTTTAACAAAAATTGAGTTCAGCGAAAAAGAATGGCGAGTTTGGTACGAAAAAGAAAAGCCGGAAGAGGAAGATCTGCCATGTGGGTATCAGAAGAGTCTTGATGTTTTCCGCAAATTGTTGTTGATTAGATCCTGGAGTCCGGATAGAACGCTTTCGCAAGCAAAAAAATATATCATTGAATCTCTAGGAAAAGAGTATGGCGAAGCAAAAATTTTGGATCTTGAAGCTACTTGGGCAGAGTCGGAGCCGAGGACTCCACTTATTTGTATTTTATCCATAGGTTCTGATCCCAGCCCTCTTATAACAGCATTAGCAAAACAAAAGGCTACACGTAAATTCATTTTATTGTTTTTGTAAAATATTTTAAACTTTTGATTGAAGTTAATAAAAACCATTTCTTTTGCTAATATTTCAGCTCTTAGATCTGTATCAATGGGTCAAGGACAAGAATTCCATGCTAGAAAAATGATAAACGATTCTATGACTTCCGGTGGATGGGTTTTATTGCAAAACGTTCACTTATCCTTACCATTTTGCACTGAAGCAATGGACGCTTTGGTTGAAACGGATCAAGTCCATGAATCGTTTAGACTCTGGATGACTACTGAAGTTCATAATCAATTTCCTATTGGTTTACTCCAGGTATCTTTAAATTAACAGCTTGTATATAATGGGTAATGCTTTTAAAACACTTTCAATGAAGAGTGCAAAATCATGTATGCAATTACTACTTTTAGATGGCGATTAAGTACACGAATGAACCACCCCAAGGAATTCGAGCTAGTTTGAAACGTACATACCAAGGAGTAACTCAAGATACATTGGACTACAGTACGCAATCACAGTGGCCTCCCTTATTATACGCCGTAGCCTTTCTTCATACAGTAGTTCAAGAGCGTCGTAAATTCGGCCCCCTCGGTTGGAACATCCCCTACGAGTTCAATCAGGCTGATTTTGCCGCCTCAGTACAATTCATTCAAAATCATTTAGACGACATGGACCCTAAGAAAGGTGTATCCTGGCCAACAGTCTGCTACATGCTCGGAGAAGTACAAACCAATTCCCCAATATTTTCAATTATAAAGTTTTAAATACGAAGTTAACTGTAATCTTGAGTAGGTTCAATACGGTGGTCGAGTAACTGATGACTTCGACAAGCGTCTGCTGACAACTTTCACCCACGTCTGGTTCTGCGACGTTCTTCTGCGACCAGGTTTCGAGTTCTACAAAGGATACAGAGTTCCACAGACGAGGAATCTTCAGGGATACGTGGACTACATAAATAACTTACCCGAGAACGACACGCCCGAAGTATTTGGTCTGCACTCGAACGCGGACATCACCTACCAAATCAACACGGCTAAGGGAATCCTAGACACGATTCTAAGTGTCCAACCAAAGGAGGGAGGTGGCGGGGCAGGCGAGACGAGAGAAAGCGTGGTGTATAGATTGGCCGAGGATATGCTAGCCAAATTGCCCAAAGAATACAATTTGTTCGAGGTAAGAGAAGCTTTGCAGAGGATGGGTCCGTTGTTGCCGATGAATATTTTCCTGAGGCAAGAAATTGACAGGTATGAGTTACACTTATTACACACATGAAATGGTATACACTGTATCACAGCATTCTATAGAAGATTATCCAAGCCATTCTGTAGAAATTACTTACAAAAAAAAAAAATTCTACACAATGTCAGATAGATTTTCTGTAGATTGTTGTCTTACAATTTGCTTAACTGTAGAATCGTGAATAATACAATTTTTTTCTTTTAGGATGACAAGAGTGATAAAAGAAGTACGAACCACTTTGACGAATCTTAAACTGGCGATAGATGGTACAATAGTAATGAGTCAGAACCTGCGAGAATCTTTAGATGCAATGTACGACGCTCGATTGCCGGAGAAATGGTTGAGGATATCATGGGAATCAGCCACCCTTGGGTTCTGGTTCACCGAGCTTCTGGAAAGAGACGCTCAATTCAGAACTTGGTGCAACCACGGGCGACCGAATGTATTCTGGATGACAGGATTCTTTAATCCTCAAGGATTCTTAACGGCTATGAGACAAGTGAGTTAAACGCATCAATTATATAATATAAATGTTATGTTTATTAATCAGTGCTTTGTTTTATAAATAACTTCTAAACAGTAACTTGATAACAAAATCAAATTAGTGCTCAATATATCTACTTCATTAAAGAATCAAATTAAAAATCATCGCTTTCCTTTCTTTGAATATAAAAGTAACAATTCTGTATACATTGTTTACTTACGAAGTTACACATTTGATTAATTACATAATTTCCCCGTAATATCAACGCTTCGTAGGAGGTAACGAGGGCTCACAAAGGCTGGGCGCTAGACTCAGTCGTTCTACAAAATTTGATAACGCGGTACAACAAAGAAGAGATCAAGGAACAGCCGCAAGAAGGAGTCTATGTTCACGGGCTGTTCTTGGAAGGCGCTTCGCTGGACCGCAAGACTGGCAAGCTCGTTGAAAGCAAGCCCAAGGTACTTTACGAGCAGATGCCGGTGATCTACATCTACGCTATAAACACAACGGCAGGCAAGGATCCAAAGTTATACGAGTGCCCGATCTACAGGAAACCGCAGAGGACAGATCAGAAGTACGTCGGCTCCATCGACTTCGAAACTGATCACAATCCCAGACATTGGACGCTTCGCGGCGTTGCTTTGTTATGCGACATCAAGTAAATTCACTTGATGAGTTAATATTTATACGTTGAAATTGTTTCAAAATGTTAGATCTATTGTTAAGAATGTGTATGTATATACATACTAAAACACGTTGAAACTGTCTTTTTTGTAAACAGTTGTGTACAGTTTTTTTGTAAGATAATGTATGAAATTCAAATAATTACTACATAATCTACACATGGCTAATTAAAATTATTATCACAAAGTTCATAAAACTACTTCTATTAAAAGTTCCAAAGCAAAAATTTTAGACTGTGTGCAACTTTCAATAAACCAATCGATGCTTACTGAAAAGTACTAAATTTGTCATTATTATTAAATATTATTCACAATGCTTTAATAAGGCAGTTGCAGAGTTATTGCAAAAAAAATTTCATTGATGATACAACTCTTTGTAAAGCTAAATATTCAGCCTCTACTTCCGTTTTAGCCACACTAATTTCGTGAATGTCTGGAATTGTATTTAACTGAATACCTACTATAAAGTTTACTTCAGCCATTGCATTTGTTTCGTTTTCATCTACATTATATGAATTACGTTGATATTGTATGTCCATGGTTTTTAGTATTATTTCGAAATTGTCTTTAACCTGTGCTAAATTTTCATCCTTAAGATTGTTGTTGTAGGTTGCCATTAAATTTAATAAATCATCCAATTGTTCTATTAAATTATTTCTTACATCATCTTCATACTTAGATTTAAGCCTTTTATAAAAATCTTTCACTAAAAGACCCCAATTTACTTTGGATTTTACAGTTTCAGCATTAGCTACACTCAATAAAGGATATCGAGCAATTGCCATTTTACTACATATTTGTTCTCTTTTTTTATTTTCATCATTGGTATTTTCAAGAGTTGGATCTTCAGAAACTACACCACTAATTCTCTCTACCATTTTACGAGCTGCTTCATGCTTTGCTTGCTTTTTTGTTGTAGCAGTTCCTTCTTCCACAAATGTTGAGACTCTACACTGTACAGTAAATACTCTTGCATGTGGGGGTCCTACATCACCTGTTTCTTTATACTCTGGGTCATTTAAATTATTTGTTATACATAACTCCTAAAAAACAATCAATAATAAGTAACAAATCTTAAAATAGAAAAAATTTATGCACAACAATATTAACAATTGATTACTTGAAGTTTGCCGATAGCATTGCAAAATGGAACATTTGCTGGAGACTTCGGACAAATTGGTAACGTCATTGGAAGTGGCGTCCTCACTGGTGTTTCACTTGGCGATGCTGGTAACTGAGGTAATGCTTTATGCTTTGCAATATTAGCTAGCATTGCTGTCGCAGCTTCGTGTTTGGCATCCTTTTTGCATCGTCCAGTGCCAGTGGCTGACAATCCATCGCATGTTACTTTATAAGTAAACGAAACTATGTGTCCTGTACCTCCTTCGATAAGCTCATAGTTTGGAGCCTTTCCTTTCTTTACCATCATTTCTTGCAAAATTGAAACAGGATTTTTTGGCACATTCATTTTGAGGACCTTAGTACGATTATGATTAAATAACCTGCAACAATTGTATATTTCATTACTAAATTTGTAGGTTAGTTAGTTATTTCACTACTAAATTTGTAGGTTAGTTAGTTATTTCATTACTAAATTTGTAGGTTAGTTATAAAAATGTTTCATTTGTCAGCAGTTTGATTAAGACATGAAAATGAAACAATATTTATTAGCAAATCTTCAATATTATGCTCTTATAATAACAATTTTTACAAAACTAAACTTACATATTGTCTGCAAAAATCAATAATTATAACGGTGTGGGGAGAAAACAACAACAAAACAAAGGAAAAATAAAACAGTACCTTTCAAAGAATGCCACTAAGAATATCGATTTAAAATCTTAAGACACTTTTACGACTTCCACTAGTGCTAAACACTTTAAAGAAAAAAATATACATCATGAAACGTATATTGGATGTCAGCAATAAAAATATTGCGCAATATTTGTATAGCACATATAGTTGCACACTTGTTCAGTACGGTAGTACATAGGTTAAACAACCCGTGAAAGAAGCAGGAAGCGTTCAACCGGCGTTGTACATATGTGCAAGAGCTGATGAGCAGGTGTGGTACTTGGTAGTAGTATTGTAGTAAACTGATCGAACGACCAACCACGCGGGACGCGGCAATGCCGATGACCATCCATATATATGTTATATATCTGTACATAAGGCGCTGACGCGCTGTTTTGAGTTTTCATACTATTACAGTCGATAAGAAAGTGATCTGTAGCTGAAGTATTTCAAAAGTTAACAAATGAGGTGAATAAAATTTAGTACTACTTAAATAGAAAAAATAAAATCATTTAGGGAAATGACTTAATGAAATTTCCTAATGGAATTGTGTTGTAAGAAGTTTTAATACAGTTTATTAAGTGATATTTGGGTTAATACCAGTTAACCTCAAAATTGAAGTACTTTATTTTTAATTGTAAAAATTGTAAATATAGAAATTATAAATTAGACTGTTAAAAATGAAAGGTTTTGAAAAGTTTAGCCGCCTCATTAACCTTTCAAAGAACAGGTCAGTTTGTCATTTTTCTAACAAAGTAAATCACTCAACTTATCATCATATTTATGGTGTCCCGACAAAAATTAAGAATTACGTGAATGTGTTTAAGAATGATAACTTAAATTTGCAAAAGTTCACATCGATAAGTAATGTTTTAGTAACAAGAAACATTTCCTTATCGATGTGCTGCAGTGTTAAGTCTAAAGATAGAGGAGGTAAAGAGAAAAAAAAACCAAAAGCTGCCAAACTTGATCTAAGAGAACTGACGGATATGTGCGACGTAGATGACTTAACAAGTAAAATGACGCAGTCCATTGAAAATATGAAAATAAATTTTATGAAAAATCTTACATTAAGATCTACTACTGGTGCTTTGGAGCAAATACCTGTAAAAGTAGATGGAAAAGATTATCAGTTACAAAAACTCGTACAGATTGCAAGAAAGCCAAAAGTAATAGTTCTCAATGCAGCTGCTTTTCCTGTAGCGATACCTGCTATCATCCAAGCGATAGAAAAGAGCGGATTAAATATTAATCCTCAGCAAGATGGAACAACCATTTTTTTACCAATTCCTAAGTAAATCTAATTATTTTCTTTTAACAATATTTGAGTTGTACAAAATTGTCATTTAAATTCATGTTTTTTTTTTTCAGAGTCACAAAGGAACACAGGGAAAACCTTTCTAAAAATGCCAAAGCGATATTCATCAAGCACAGAGATGAAATCAAAGATATTAGAAACAAAGCAGTAAAGAATTTAAAGAAAAGGTCAGATTTATCAGTAGATGCAATTCGAAGAGCTGAAGGTCAAGTTGAGGCACTATGCGATAAATATTTAAAGGAAGCTGAATTAGTTCTGGAAACTAAGCAAAATGAATTACTTCGTACCAATGAATAAGTACAGCTATATTTCTTATAGCGAATTTTGTGAACAGTTATATTGTTAAGACTAGTTAGGTATTGTGTATAAAATTGTTAATTAATTTGAGAATTCATTTATATTTGATTTTTGAATATATTTTTCAAAACTATATACGAAACATCTTTTAATTAATCAATTCCTGATGCCCAGAAAAATATTAATTCAAAATATCAACATTAGTTCAGTATAAATTCTTTATTCAATAAACTTTATAAAATAACAACATTTCTTAAATACATTACATTATAAAATATATACTTGAATACAAAAGTTTCGTTAAACCAGTATTAAAAAATATCGTATTTACATAATACTTATTTTCACATTTTACTTTGAGCATTTTCACGAGCCTTTTCTTTTGTGTACTCTGCAATTGCATTGCAAAGAGTGACGGCAGCCTTGCTGAGGGTATCCGCGCTGTGGAAAGCAATACTGACTCTAATGAAGTTTCTCGACTTGCCGTGATTGGAAAACCGAGCGCCAGGTATCGCCAGCACCTTGTGAACTTCTTGGCACCACTTCATGAACGGCGCAGCGTCAAAGTCTGAACGAAAGAACAATAGTTATCAAATACTCTTACTTTTTCTTCTGAAAAAATTCGTTTACCTTCAGGAAGCTTAATCCACACGAAGTAGCCACCTTCCGGATGTCGGTACGAACAGTTGGACGGCAGATTTTTATCGAGAGCATCGCAGAGAGCTGTCATCCTCTCCTGTCAATTAAAAAAAGGTCTGTGATTTTCAATTACGAATAGCGGAGCAATTTTCGGACAATCCAAAAATAAGTTACCTTGTAAGTTTTTATTAAATTGTCTAGGTATTCGTCCTCCAAACGCAGTTGAAGAAGACTTGCCACTACTCCGGAAACATAGTGGTTCACGGCGCCTCCGCTTTTCAAAATACCTCTACATTAAAAGGAAATAATCTGGTGTTTACATGCCCAAAGGAATCATCTCACAAGCCGCATGCAAGTACTTACGATTCCTTCAAAATGTTAATGACTTTGGGACCGCACTCGATCCAGCCCACGCGAATTGCGGGTGAGAGGATTTTGGAGAACGACCCGTTGGAAATGACGTTACCACCCATGTAATCGGGATCCTTCGGGTCGTCGTAATTGAACAGTCTGTGCGGTGGATACTGGTCCTGGTAGTGCAGGAGGTTGTACACGTCGTCGCAGACTACGGCGAACGAATTTTCTCGAGCCATTTTCACCAAACGCCTGGAATTCTCTGCAGGGCAATAAGGTCAACATTAACAGCGATGATTTAGCCATTTTTTTTAATTGTTTCACAAAATGTTTCCAACGAACCTTATAGTTTTATTTAAAAGGAAAAGTGTTTTGTCGGATGAGTCGAAAGTATTCGAGACTTCCTTTCAAAATTTATTTCATGAAGAATTCAAAATAATTGTAATTACCAGGAGATAAAGTCATTCCAGTCGGATTGTGAAAAGTTGGTACAGTATAGTACATGGCCCAGAAAATTTTGTCGTTCCCCAGCGTGTAGCTTCTCCTCTTCTCTTCTTTAATTATCTTCTCAAAGGCATCTAAATCTACTACATCGTCTTTCATGGGAACTAAAAATGAAGCCCAAAATGATCAATTAAATTTCCATCGAAAAATCAACATCTATGTTGATTCAGCTTATTAACGAACCTGAAACAACCCGCTTCATCGGGAACTGCTTGAAAGCATCAAGGGCGATCATGTAAGTGACCTCGTCCACGAAGATTACGCCGTTGGGAGCCATGACACTGGTCAGTATCAGTTGGAGTCCATGGGTCGCTCCGCAGGTCAAGATCAAATTTTCCCGGGCCACGGGATCGCCGTAGCGGCGCGTCAAAAATTTCGACAATTCTTCCCGGCATTCCCACAGGCCGGCTGTAATGCCGTACTGGAACAGATAGTACTTGCCCTCCTTCTCCTCTTCTGCCTGTAAATCCCCATTTTTTTAATAAATAATCTTATTCTGCCGGTTACTCGGAACTTATCTACATACTTAATCCGTACGATTCGTCAACTGCGTCAATACATTCGTTAGGTTTTTTTACGTACCCTATCTATTTCACGATAACAATTATTTTCTTACATTTTTCTTATTTTTAGCGAAATATTGCAATCGGCACAAAATTTGCATGAAACTTTTAATCACAGTCGTTCTTCCTCAAAAGATGTTTATCGTACACGTGATCGAAATTATAATGTGTCATTAAATTTACGAGAAAAATACCCTCTTCTCTAATAAATCTTTTAAAAGTTAATTATAAGTATCTGTTTTATTTTATCCTATTTTGACGCGAAGAATTTTATTATGCACGTACACGCGTAATACATACATGTAATGATTGTTATCAAGTTATTTTAGATAAGCGATAAACGATACTATGATTTTTGATCTACTCATGACTGTGATATTGCAAGTATAATTATTTATCATCAATTTTAAAAATAACTAATCAGTAAACCTATAATAAAACTATTTTATTTTAGAAGCATTCATTTTCAACAATTTGCAATTATTGCGATGGCACGTCAATCTTCAATTACTTTGAACGTCGCAAGTTAATTCTCAACGTAAACGAAAAAAAATGCAACGTGGGACAAGCAAAGTGGAGAAAGCCATGTATGCACCGAGGTGAAAATTGAATTGTCTGCCTTACCAGTCTATGCTGCGTCGCCTTGGCCAGCAGACTGCTGCATTGCTTGAGGAGATCGGGCCCGGGTGCGCCCACCGACAGGTTCACCAAGTTCCCGCTGTAGACGTTGAACGCCGGGTCGGCGTCGAACAGGTGGCGCAGGTATGGATCCTCTACGCGCGTCGCGTACATCCTGCGCTTACTGCAAAAGACACAATAATACAATGGCACGACACCCACGTTGGGTTGGGGCGCGATGTATCCTCGCTTTCGCGGCTGCGCCACAGCTGGCTCTCGGCGCTAGATGTCGATGCTGCCGTGCGCGGGGTTACGCAATTCTGACGCGATATTTTTTCTAATAGTCGTACTTGTCTTTTGAAATGTTCAATCGGGGGATCGGAATTATGATTTATTTTTTGTAGCAGTCGGGAAAGATGGTTTTTGTTGAAGAGATGTTGATATTTATTGATTTATTTATAGCTTCTGTTTGCTGTGGGTAATTTTTTACATTCATATTTTTTTGGACGATAAAGTGAGCGTAAATAATGAGTGTTATTACAAATATTTACATTGATTAATACCATTTTTTGCCATAAAAATTTCCTTATCGCTTACAAGAGATTCGTAAAAAATTCGGTTTAACTTGTTTTCACCAGACGTTTCAATGTTCATTAATTATCGCTGGAGAGTGATTATTTATATCTCAGTACCCAAGATGAATTAACAACGTATAAGTGCGATTTCATTCTGTATTATGCAAATAAACGTAACGCGTATAAATACGAGTATCATTGTGTACAACTACTACTAATTGTGAAAGCTATAGTCGGAGACAATGCGCACTTTTATGTAAGTCATTACTTCGGGTCAATGAAAACATAATAAAAAAGTAAACAATTTATTCGTTAGTAAACAATTTATTCGTTGACACTTCGTCGAGTTTTACGTCCCTGACACCATTATTTTAATTTGTTCATTTAAATTATTTAACAAGCAAAACACATATTTTATGTAAATTATTATTGAATATAAATTTGCAATGGGTTGCAGTTTATGAGAAAGTATTTCATAAACATATTTATACTTTAAGAAGGCTCAAATGCATCAATGTTTTCATATAATTAATTTTAAAATTTATGCCTAATTATATGTGTAGTGCATTTAATTTGGTACTACTTAAATTAAAATTTAAATTTTAAAATTAAATTTTATTGCTGCTTTAGTTTGCAGAAAGCTGCTGACTTTAAAAGCTGCATATTTTATAAATAAATTAGAAACAAATGACATGATATACTATTAAAAATGTGATAGCGTCTCTCTGTAGCTTTCAAGTTAGTATAAAGTTTTATCTTACATTAATTTCAATGTAAATTAAGTAGGAAGTTGGATTCAGTATACGATGAATTCAGCAAACTTCCATCGATCATTCCAGACAATTTCGCTTTTTTTAGATTAATCAATTATCATTTTAGTCCCAAGCACCACATATACTAGTCTACGAAAACTATCTTTCGATAAGATACAGTTCGACGACTGATATGCATAATGTACACGTTAAGATCGACTGTCTTTCTCAGCCTCCGCGATTATAAAATAGCAGAGGGCAGAATGGGTTGTTTTTATGAAAAATTTATATCAGTCTGATAGAATATTGAAAAATAATCGTTATGCATTTTTCTTTTTTCTATCTAATGTTTATTAACAAAGCGAGTTAAAATCTATTACGATCGAGATGTCAACATAGAGTAGTCTGAAAATTCAATGCAGAATCATGACTTCCAATAGCTTTATTGCAATTTCAACTTGCAATATCTTTGTTAATAAATATTCATTAGAATAAAGAAAAAATATGTGTATATTATTATTTATATTCTATCAAATGGTTACAATGAAATCTAAACGAAATTTTCATGATTCTTCCCTTTAGGATACTCCTCCAAAGTTTTGGGAAAAATTTTAGTATAATTCTTTTTGTCAAATGATATAAAAAAAGTAAAACAATAACTTGACATATTTAATGACATAATATGCCACTTAATTTACCTGAATAAAAAATGACAACAATAACAAATCGCGAAGTAAAAGATAGTCACTTTTACCTCTCACTCTGTTTCAAATGGCGATATCCACCGCAAATTCAATGAAAAACCCGTCAGCTTTATAACAACAACACGTTAACGACACTGAAATTTCAATGCATCTTCGCTAAAAAATATTTATTGCACATTAATAACGTTACAAAAAAATACCTAGTATTCAGACCCTGCGCGGAAAACACCTTGCAGTCGTCAACTCTTAGCCGTCTCGCCTTCGTTCCTTTCCTTAAAGCTCGTATCAGCGATCCTTGGAACAGTGCCATTCCACGCCTACTGTCTACTGCAGTCCTCCCGCGTACAAGTGCGGTCCTCGCGTTCGCGTTTCAACGGCGTCCCCTACTCTGCGCGTCTGTAGGTCGGATCCGTCGGTCGCCGATAAAACCGGATTTTTTGCCAAGCGAGTCGTGCAGTCGCTCGATGCGTCCGCTGTAACTTCCCGGCAGAGACTGGCTCTTGGCGGTTTTCGCACCGGACCTTTAAGGAGGCCCGGTCCTCGGCGGCCGCCGGCCGGGGAAGACCAACGGCGCAAGCTTATCGCGGCGTCGCGCGGAGATTCGGCGTGTGCGAGATGAACGGCGGGCTTTAATTGCGACGCGAGAGGCGGCGCTATCGGTGACGCGGCTGCTGATTTAAGCATTAACTTTGGCTTCGGGTGTCTCGTGGACACAAAAACATCGATGTTGTTTTAAATTCGTTTTTTTAGTTCTGTTTTGTCGAGCCGGTCGCGGTTGACCGAAATTGGCTTCGAGAACTCTTGTTGCACGCGTTATTTGGACGTTGATGCTAGAAGTCTCTAGAGCTTTAATTAACGCGACTGCGAGCTTAGGAATGAGCGGCGTGGGGCTTTTATCTGTAACGATGGTAGCGATATTTAAAAATTTGTGCTTCTATTGTTCATTGTCTTGGCGTTGATAGATCGCTCGAGGGAAAAGAGAAAGGGACGGAGACGTAATTTTGCGATTTACTGTACCAAAGCGTGAAAGCTGTATCACTCGGGAGTGGACTTTGACGGAGGCTCGACCGAGGTAATTAATTTTATGTTCGCCGCTCGTTATGAGAGGAGATACTGAACTTTTTTCCAGACGGGGTCGCTGCTTCCTAACTCTTTGTTTATTTATTCATTCAATAGAGAATAGTATAATAGTGTGACATAAACTGCGACTAGAATTATTCTGCACATATATTTGAGTTTTAATAAATTTGATAACAATGATGCAAAATGATCTCTATCATTGTACTTATTATGTAAATGAAATTTTAGCCCGCATGTCTCTCAAATAAATAATTTAATTACAGTTAATGAGCTACGAATTTTGAGGATATTTCAAGTGCTTCAATTTCATGAATGATAAATAAAATCCAATAATAGATATTGATAAACTTGACCTCGTGCAATAATTTTGGAAGGTGATCAATTATCATGGTAATGATAAGTACATGTGTTATAGTCCCTGAGGATTAAGAAAATATTATACACATAAAGACCTTAAAAAAATGTGTACTGTCTAAACGTAATTAAGCTTCTAAACATAATATTTGTGTGAAATGTCTAAGCCTATACCGTCTTTGCAAAAAGGTTACTAATAAAAAACCAGAATAATTGAACGTTTTAAAATCAATGCCTTCTGCTTTACACTGTGCACTAGATCGCCTAAGTGTTTACAGGATATTTGTATATCATTTTCAACTACTATATTCAATCAATACAAATTTTTTTATTCAGTACACTTTATAAAAATATAACAAGTCTTAACAAAATCGTGTACTTAAAATATTGACTTTATAAAATAATAACAAATCTAAAATAAATCACAAAATAAAATATAATTTGAATAAATAACAAACAGTTGTATAACATTTTAAAATTAACAAGTTATTCAATAAAAAAAGTTGTGTTAGATAAAAAAAGTATTTAAAAAATACTTATTTACAGAATGCTAATTTCAACATTTGACTTTTCATTTCGAGCATTCTCACAGGCTTTGATTTCTGCGTACTCTGCAATGGCAGTACAAAGAGTTTTGGCTGCCTTGCCTATAGTATCCACAGTATGGAAGGCAATGCTGATTCTAACGTAGTTTTTCGCTTTGCCGCGATTTGAAAATAGAGATCCGGGTATCGCTAGTACCTTGTGCGCTTCTTGGCACCACTTCATAAACGGCATGGTGTCAAAGTCTGAAAAAGAGAGTAACGATAGTTAATATTTTTACTTTTCGTACTCTGATGAAAAAATGGTTGTACCTTCGGGAAATTTAAGCCACACAAAAACACCTCCCTCTGGATGTCTAAACGAGCAAAATGACGGTAGATTTTCGTTCAAAACGTTGCAGAGAACTTCCATTCTTTCCTGTCAATTTAAAAATAGTTTATGATTTTCAATTACGAAAACATCTATATGTAAACTTACAAGTTACCTTGTAAATTTTTATCAAATAATCTAAATGTTCATCCTGCAGTCGTAGTTCAAGCAGACTTGTCACTACTCCAGAAACATAGTGATTCACTGCCCCACCGCTTTTCAGAACCCCTCTGCGATTATAAAAAAAGAAATTAAATATCGCGATTAGAAACTGAACGTTTCATAAACTACGTGTGAGATCTTACGATTCTTTTAGGATGTTAATGATTTTAGCACCGCACTCGATCCAGCCGATGCGAAGTCCAGGCGAGAGGATTTTTGAAAACGACCCATTGGATATGACGTTTCCACCCTTATAATCGCGATCTTTCGGGTTGTCGTAAGTGATCAGTCTGTGCGGTGGGTACTCGCCGTGGTAGTGGAGAAGGTTGTACACGTCGTCGCTGACCACAGCGAACGAATATTCCCGTGCCATTTTCACCAAACGCCGAGATTTACCTGCAGAAAAAATAGTCCAAATTCAATATGCTTATTCATCAGCGTTTTAATAATTTCGTAAGATATTGAATGCCAATTACTGGAGGATAAGGTGACTCCAGTAGGATTGTGAAAAATGGTCACGGTGTAATAAATAGCCCAGAAAATTTTTTCGTCGCACAGCTTATAGTTCCTCTTCCTTTTTTCTTCTTCGATCAACTTTTGGAAGGCATCTAAATCGACCACGTCTCCCTTTAGAGGAACTAAAATAAAGTAGTGCATTACATTGTAGTTGAGATTGCTATCGTAAAATCATCGCAAAACTGAACTTAGTTAATATATTTGACAAACCTGGAACGACCCTTTGCATAGAGAACTGCTTGAAAATGCCAAGGGCGCCTATGTACGTGACCTCATCCACGAAGACAACGCCATTGGGAGCTATCACACTATTCAGTATCATTTGCAGTCCATGGGTCGCTCCACAGGTCAGGAGCAAATTTTCCCGAGCCACGGGATCGCCGTAGCGGCGCGTCAAGAATTTCGACAGTTCGTCGCGGAATTCCCACATACCGGCCTTTATGCCGTACTGAAATAGATAGTATAAGCCCTCCTTTTCTTCTTCTTCCTGTAAAGGTGAAAGTTTAAAAAAAACTAATCTATCCACAAAGATTATATAAAAATTTTAACGCTTCACGAAAATGCACTTATCTAGCCCTCAAAGGTCGAAAGAGTTACAGAAATAAAAAAACAAAATAGTAACAGAAATTTCTTAAATATTGCAAGGTAAAATTAAAGCGGAGGTATAGTACCAGTCTGTGCTGCGTCGCCTTCGTCAGCAGGCTGCTGCATTTCTTGAGCAAATCGGGTCCGGGTGTGCCGACGGACAGGTTCACCAGGTTGCGATTATAGATGTTCAGCATCGGATCGGTGTCGTACAAGTGTCGCTCGTACGGGTCGTGCACTCGCAGTCCGTTCATACCGTTCATTCCGTTCATCCCGTTCATCCTTTGAGCGTTGCGGTGTTACAACAAATCGACGATAGCTAGGCACTTCGGACGTTTAATGACCAATGCCCAAACACAGAAAATTCTATAGCCCGAAAACACAATAATAAACAAGAAAATCAGATACTCCTTTTACGTTTCAATTAAATTTACGAAATTTTAAATGACCTTTCTAATCAATTATAAAAGACTATAAACAGTAATCACTTAAAATCGAATTCTTTTTTTCATCTGAAAAACTAATTTAATACAACGATTAATTATACAATATTAATTATAGTTCACCTTTATTTCATCATTTATTACTAATGATACTATTTAATATTATTACCCGAAAATATTGTAGTTTGTTTCACTCTACTACACAGCTTACCTTCTCGTTATACTCTTCAATTCTTGCTTTATCAATAGGTACTGATATTCGCATTCCTTGATAAATAAAGAAGGGTACCGGAGAGCTTAAAGTCCTGTAAACGAATGTCGAAGTGACTAGACCAAAATTTGTGCGAACGTCTTGCTGTCTATTTTGTTTTCTTCTTGTCTTTGTCTCTTCCAACTAGTCCCTTAGAAATCGGCACGTGTCGCTATCAGTTTTAATAGAATTAGGCGCGAAAAATTAAAATCCATAATTGCTTTCTACGTGCAATCTTCAATCAGTGTGTTATAGAATGAATTTAATATTTAACAATGCAAACATTTATGTAATCTCATAATTAATCAAAAAATTCGTCAAACATACATTAAAAATAAGATTCTACTGTTTGTTTGGTTAATTTTGAAAGAAGTGGATAATGTCATAAATTAAAGGATAGGTAAAAGAATAACATGTCAATATAAGAATGTAAATTTGTCGTTTATTACAATGTTTCGTAACGATATATGATATAATATAAAGATCTATAAAGTCTATGTCCACAACCGAATGACAAATGTATAAATTTTTCTTTATTTATAGTCTTTTGCGACAGTCGATCGGTGCACACTTTCATAACGTCTTACAATGTACAATTCGTCGCAAGCCCCAAGTTGCTCTCGTGGTTCGATAATAATGAAACGACTGCAATAAAAAAAACTTACAACTCAAAGATTGAGAATTTCGTAGGCCGCAGACAAAACGTAAACCCTACGACTTAACACTTGCAATTTGCTTGCTATCGGTATGCGTATGCCAAGTGGTAAGGTCCATATATACCTCTATATATATTTATTCTCGTATTTTACATTTTTTTAAAGTATCATAAAAATAATAGTAAAATTTATAATAAATCGTAGCAATAATGCAGTAATAGTAGTAATAGTAATAATAATTAGTAACACTTATTACTGTAATGTACACAATACATGCTGACTTACATAAGGCATTTCGTGGCTGTGATTTTCAAAATATACATTTGTTCGATGTTGCACACTTATTTTTTTTTCTTTTTTTATAATAAATATGTATAAATAAAACCTCTAGGTTTCTGAATAACAATGATAAAAAATAAAATTTTAAAAATTACATCACGAAAATTCTTATCCATGATAAATATTTATTTATTGCCCGTGTTCTGAATATGCCTCTTTCGAATTTTATGGTCTTCGTTTTTTGTTCTGCGTGCTTTTTCAATGTTCTGTACAAAATGGCACATCCCTATAACCGCTAAGGCGAGGCATACTACGCGCAGTAACGTAATACATTTTTTTGTGCCCATAATTAACTAGCTGTTTCAAGTACTGTCATTCTACAGTAGGTAGAATTTTCTTTACAAACTAAAGTATCTATTTACATTCGAGTTTTTTTATCATTATCATGCAATTAAAAAACCATTAACATTTTTTTCTCTGGAAAACCCACTTTATCCCAATTTTATTGGTCGCTAAAAACGCGATGGCATATGTTTAAGGCATACAATTTTTCATTTTCTTTTCATTTTTAATATAGAAAAAGTAGAAAATTTTTAACAATTAGTATTTAAAATTATACAGAGAGCCGTTAACGCAGTTACATTTAAGTAGGCCAACTTCGTTTTCGAAATTGAATATTCCGTTAATTTAAGAACACAAAAAGTTTTAATGTTCGTTTATGCCCTTAATTACATGCACTGATACCAGCACCCTTTATTACTCCGGATAAAGGCACTTTTTACTCGCATACTTTACATGTTATGAGTATGTGAATGAAGGAACTATTGCATTGCTATATATGACAATTGAAACTGAAATATGGAAGACGAATTTTTTTCCAGAAATAATTTCCAAACAAATGTTTTGTGAAGAACTGGATTTACGTTTCTGTGAAAAAAGTAACAAAGGGTGCAAACACTTGATTTAAAAAGTCGATAAAGGCATTGATCGCGTTGTGCATCGTGACAGCTTTACAAATAAGGAAAAATAATCGAAGAAAATTACGATGATTTTTAAGTGTTCTCGAAGAATAGAATCTTTCTTATCACAGTCAACGGTGACAACGAAACTTTCGTTCAAATTCGTTCAACCGAATTGTAAAAATTGGTCATTATAAAAACCGAGTCTTGCAAATCGATCGTTGTAAAGTAGAATCGCAAGAAAAACATTTGTCATTCAATTTGTAGAGATAAATTTGTCCATTTCTCTTCCGTTTTCGCGCTAAGCCTAATGAAACAACTTACTCCTTCCTTAACACCTAACACTTTTTTTTGCAAACTAGATTTACGTACAATATAATCATAATATGAATACGCGATAATTCGAAAATTACAAGTATGAGTCACAATTATTTACAAGCCACATTGACAATGGCACATTAAGAATATATTTGCACTACAGTTCATTGTGTATTGCTGGCGCGCGCGGGACATCGACGTTTAATTCATTGTTAATTAGTCATATCGACAAAGCCCGCAGGCGCCAGCGTTTCATACTTATAGATAATTTCATCGATATCTTAATAGATTTCTTGATTCCCCATTCACTCGGTCCCTATCACACGTTCCGCTTGACGGTGCATTCGTGACATTAAGTTATGATCACAATCAAACACGGCACTCTTAACAATTCAGGAAATCTCTAAGTACTTCGAAGTGTCCTTTTGAAGAATGTCACGATGTCACTAATTTTAAAACACAAAGGCGTCTTTCAAGCAACAGGCGATTTCTCGAAATTACCGTTGGTTCTTTAAGACGCCTTCTTATACTTTTTTAACGTACACTCGTTATACAAATGAACTCTGATCTTTAGTAAAAGACTCCGCTTCTTAAAAAAACTTTAATGTAAAGTTTTGCAATTATTAAGTCGATCGGGAAAGGAACGCGTTCACTTTGTCGAACGTCGGAAAAGTGTCCTACGCGTCTGAACATACATTGCGTCTAATGTAACAACGCGGGAAATTTTCCACAAAGCGTTAAAAGAATCGCGTTGGCGCGCGAGTCTCGACTAAAGATCAACCTCAACTTTCCAGCGCACGATCGTCGGACTAAATACAAAATAAAAATAATCGCTCGCTTCGTAAAAACCGTACCTATACAATATATATCTCTTATTCACCGGTCATGCGGACCCCGCGCTGTCGATGTACACCTTTACACTGTATTACTTTTTATCGAGATCTAGTGCGTGATTGAACGAAAAAGAAAAGTTCGAACAGCCGAGTTCCCGGGGAGACGGGGTATAGCGTCCCGGCAGCCTCTCAGACTGTCGTCTCGTTCTTCCTGAGCGGCTTGAGCGGCTGTCGCTCGCGCTCGAGCCTATCGAAGTCGTTGTAGTACTCGTGGTCCGACTCCTCCTCGCTGCTGCGCTGCCGCAGCTGGGACACGCCGAACGCCCCGTTCGCCAGCACCTTGTCCAGGTGGCTGGGCGAGGTGGGTATGCCGAGGGGCTGCGGCGTCAGCGGACCGTCGTCCTGCGACATTATGTACTCCGGATTGTCGAGCGACCTCTTGCCCGGGATCGTCAGGAAGTCCGGATACTGACGATAACCGTTGTTCAGACGCTTCGGCATGGAATCTATAAGAAATAATGTTGCAATGTTATTTTTAACTGATACAGTATGTTAAGCAATAAGTGCGCAAAATAAGTGATTCTCGTGTAAGTCTGATTTCATGAGTACTGATTTCACACTTACAGTTTAATATTTTTCAACAGGTATAAGTGAAGTCCAATAAAAAATTAGTATTTTGCGCCAGGAATGTTAAAAATAGATAAGTTTGATCAATAGGAAGTGTTGCTTACCGTTAGGGTTAGTGTCGCCTATAAGATCCACGTACTGGGTCTTGGAGGCCAGCGGTTGAGCCGACGGCATTAAGTAATCATCCTCGTCGATCGGAAGATCCAGTTTCACGCCGCCCACAGAAGCCTGCTGGTGCAGCATAGTCTCCGGCATGAACCCGTCATCTGTCACGTCATAGTCTGATGAATAACGGGTTAGTTACAAAAATGCTCATGTTAGTCGGTTAAATAACGACGAAAAAAGAAGCAAGCAAATGCTCCTCTCAAGAAGACACTCACCCCTGACTCCGAGCATCTTGAGCGGATCCGAGCAGTATCTCGAGCTGCTCGAGTCCGATCCGGCGATGTTGCCCAGCTGGCCGCAGTGTCCGTTCGGGTGGGCGTACTGCAGGCGCTGCAGCGTGCCGGTGAGCTCGTGGCTGGCGCCGCTGGCCCCGGGGCCGCCGGTGCCGTTGCCGTAGCCGAGGGCGACGCCGCACCTGAGCAGCTCGCGGTCCCAGTTCTGCTGGTTCTGCGGCGTCGGCGAGTCCGTGCTCAGCGACGTGCCGTTCGGCCAGCAGGACTTGACCGGCGTGCTGGGCGGCGACGAGCCCGAGGTGCTGTTCGACAGGAGGTTCGGCGGCAGGGGCGCCCGGCTCTTCGGCTGCAGGTACTCGTCCGCCTCGACCAGCGCCTCCGGGCCGTCGATCGAGGTCAGGTTGCGGATCATCTCCTTCTCGTCCTGCGGCGAGCAGGAGGGCAGCCTCATGTTCATGTCGCCCTGGATGGCGAGGTAGCGCCCGGGGTCGCGGGACATCTTCGCGAAGTCCTCGGCCAGCTCCTTGAAGCTCGGCCGCTGCTCCGCGTCCAGCGTCCAGCACTTGACCATGATGACGAAGACGTCGATGGAGCAGATGGCCGGCTGGGGCAGTCGCTCGCCCTTCTCCAGCAGCTCCGGGACGTTGCGCGCCGGCACGTTCTCGTAGGGCTTGCCGCCGTAGGTGAGCACCTCCCAGATGGTCACGCCGAAAGCCCACACGTCGGACTTGTGCGTGAATATGCGGTGCTGGATGCACTCGAGGGCGAGCCACTTGATGGGCATCTTGCCGCCGGCGGCCTTGTACTGCTCCTCGTTGGTGTCGAGGAGCTTGGCCAGGCCGAAGTCGGTGATCTTCACGTGGTTGCTGGTCTGGACCAGGACGTTGCGGGCGGCCAGGTCGCGGTGGACCAGCCGGCGCTCCTCCAGGTACGCCATGCCCCGGGCTATCTGCGTGCACCAGTTGAGCATCGGCTTCGAGCCGATCTTGTCCTTGTTGATGCGCACGAAGTCCAGCAGGCAGCCGTGGGGCATCAGCTGCGTCACCAGCATAATCTGCGAGGTCATGCAGACGGCCAGCAGCTGCAGCAGGTTCGGGTGATCGACCGAGGCCATGATGTAGGCCTCGTCCAGGAACTCCTTCGACGTGTTCGCCCCGGTGTTGTCGTGCAGCACCTTGATGGCCACGGGAATCTTGACGTTCTCGCCCTCGGGCACCCAGACGCCCTTGTAAACGTTACCGAAGGCACCGTAGCCGAGGATGCCGCCCTTGCGCATCTCCTCCTCCTTGATGATGCGCAGCTTCGCGAGATTGGGTTTGACTCCCGTCGGCCTGAGCGGCTCGTTGTCGTCGATTCCGGCGAGGGCCATCGTCATCTGCATCGCCGTCTCCTTGGCTTTTACGCGCGATCGCCATTGGTACATCAGGAGACTAGCGACCAGAAGGAATATGATGACGAGCATACCGACTCCGCCTAGGATCGCTGGCTGGAGCTCGGCGTCGTACTGAAGACCGAAACCAATTGCTTCTTGAGAACAGTATTTCTCGTTGTCCACACCGTACGAGTTGTAAGGGTACTCGGGCGGACACATGTCCGTGCAGTTAAAGGCCGTCGAATTGTCGTTCGGATCACCACCGTCCTGTAAGTGCGCATACAATAATTAAGCATTTTACTCTTTCAATGGTAAGTTGGCTATAAAGACAAGACGTGGATTTAAAAAGACACTTACCACAAAGATTTTGAGGTTCCTGCACTTGAAGCACTGATCGGACCCAGCTCCGAAGCAGCCGCGGCACTCGGAGTGGCAGGGGTTGCAGTTCTGGGTGTCCGCCTCGACGTAGTGGTCGATTGGGCAGTCTTCCTCGCAGTGCTCGTTCCTTTTGAACTTGACGCACTGACGGCAAACCTGCTCGTGCGTACCGTAGGCTGTGCACTTCTTGCAGTTGGGGTGACACTTACGACAGATGGCCTTTCCAGCAAGCAGCTTCAGAGCTCCCTGTTCCTGCGGACTTACCCACTCGTAGTAATAACCTGTAATAAAAAATGAAAATTGCGTCATTTAAAAAGAATATCTTCGAGTAAAATTAATTCGAACGAGTGCATTCAATTATTTTTAGAAACAATGAAATAAAATGATGCATGATGAACTTACCGATGGGACAGGGTTCCTTCTTCTGAAGGCAGCCCTCGGGCACGTGCCTGCTGTTCATGATGGCCTTCTCGCAGCTGTGGCAACCGTTCGCCCCTAAATTATTCTCTGGACCCTCGCAGCCGCCCACGCAGTTCTCATGGCAGTGTCGGCACTGACCATTGTCGTTGTACTTGGACGAAGGACACTCGGACACGCAGTACGGACCGTCGCGAACGTGCTTACAGCTGATGCAGTGCTCGGAATTCGGACCGGTACAAGTTCCACTGCACTCGGAGTGGCAAGGCTTGCAGTTCTTGTCGTCCGCTTGGTAGATTCTGGAAGTAAAATGGTATTCGTTAAATATTTAAATAGCGCTCAATTTTTTGATCCTTGATTAGAATCATTTTTTATTGAAAGGCAGAGAATAAGCTTACCCTGGTGCATTGCAATTGTCGATGCAAACGTTTCCAAGGATGAAGTTCTTGCAAGACAGACATTGATCGGCTCCAGGACCCCAACAGCCTTCGTGGGAGCACTGGTCGTCGCACACGAGGTCCTCTTTAACTGTAGTAAACAAACAAAATTAGATTATCAAGAAAAAAATAAAAAATTGCGATTAAATTGCATTCAACGAATAAAAGACACTCACCGCACTCGGTCTCGTTCTTGTTGTTCGACAGCAGGCTCTCGTGTTCGGGCGACTTCCTGATCTTGTCCCAGTTGATCGTACCAGCGTAGCACAAATTCGTATTCTCTAAGATAGCCACGGTGCCCGAGTTGATCTGCTTAAGCGAGCTGAGCCCCAGCGATACCAGCGACGTCTTCACGATGTACAAACTCGCGAAGTACTCGGTCAGCGTCCTACCGCCGATGACCTCCAGATTCCTGAAGTACGACAGGTTCTTGAAATCGTTGTGGTAGCCCTGTATGTTCAGGAATCCCGTGATCTCCTTGAGAGTGCTGAAGACCTCGAGGCGATCGGGGTGCATGGGGTCGTAGCGTTTGCCGAACGAGAAGTTCGTGTAGATCTGCTGGTAGCCCTTGAAGCTCTGGTCGAGGATGCTGATCGATCCCTCGATGATCGTGCAGTCCTTGAAGCCGTCGATATTGCCGGAGTGCACCTCGGACTCACCCGTGCAGGTCTTGGGGCAGGGACCCTCGCAAGGCACGCACTCGCCGTTGTGCGCCTTCTTCTTCGGCGGGCAGGATCGCACGCACGCCCCGTTGTCCTTCAACAGGTGCTCCGGACACTTGCGCACGCACGTCGCACCGTAGGCATACTTGCCGTCAGGATTCGACTCCCATGAGTACGTCGTTGGGTTGTACCTGAAACGGGTGGATGTTTCGTTAGGAAAATATTTGTTAAATGCTATTCTTTACTCTCTAAATCTGAATTAGTGAAATGTTCATGTCTATAATGATACATGACGTGTTAAAATATCTCACTAATTCAA